>CM023359.1:18194467-18381747 GCA_013282895.1 Eriosoma lanigerum
GCAAGAAATAATATATTCGTATTTATTTTTACATTTAAGATACCGTTCTAAGGATATATCGATAAAATTCAGGTGTTGAAGTTAGACAAAAATTTCAAAAATATCTTCATTTTGCTCATCCTACTGAATATGCCTATATTAGTGTCCTCATGCATTTCAGAAACACCCTGTATAGGTAATAAACGGTTAGGTTGTTAAAAACAATACATAATAAGAAAAGGTCATGGGAGGATATATCCCCCTAATCTCCTCCTCCCCTCCGTTTTACCGCCACTGGCCTGCAGTAATAAAGTATTTAAAAATTAATATCAATTATTTTCGGTATACTACGTTCGGCGAATTCACGTCTCTGCGGTGGCGTGTAGGTTAGTGATTAATAACATATATCATACTCTCGTCGGAATAATCGTACGAATTTATTTTTATTTTCCAGTCCGGTGTGCGCAATTATCATTGTGATTATAATATTTTGACATTTTATACATACGGCCACGATGGCTTCGTCGACATCGTTCGCACAAATATGGTCCGGTGTGCAAGTCGAACACGACGGAGGAAAGCATTCGACAATCCCTCAATCGGCCTATGCGACAACGCAGCATAAAGTCGTATCACGCCGTCCGTCAGAGTCCAAAACTGTACCGAAAGGGTACAAATTGCAAATCGTCTGGCGCAACGTGTACGCGTTCGTGATTTTGCACATAATAGCAATCCACGGTCTATACCTGGCGCTGGCCGGATATCCACAGCTAAAGACCACGATGTTCAGTAAGTATACATCACATAATATATTATATAACGATAATAACACAATAATTATTTAAAAAATTTGTGGTATCACTGCAAAACGAAAATATTGGGGGAAAAAAATAATTAAAATTTTAATTTAGTGATGGAAATATAATACGCTATAAAATTAAAGGCAATTAACTAAAATAATAAAATAATAGAAAATAAATTATATCGTATTGTTTTGCGACAACAAAAATCGTATCACAAAAATGTACCTAATAAACAATATTTATCAAAAATTGAAAAATACAATTTCCTATTCTCATTTAAAAATACATGAAACGAATTTGTATCAACCCAACCGTTGCACAGCAAGCTTTAGAAAACAATGCAAAATGCATCGAAATCCCAGCCCAAATTATAATTTTTTCATTGACAATATTGGATAAGTGGTCTAAACACATATTTCGGCGGCATAAGGGTCTAGGTTCGACTCGTGGTTAGCCATTCGTCTACGAAATTTGTACAACTAAAACGTGATGTTCTAGTTAAAAGAAAACTATCTTCGACTTCTTAAAACGTGATGATTATTACCAGCCGGCAGCCAAGTAGCATGGTTAGAAGGGAGAACGTTTTTAGAAGGGAGGAAAATATGTAAAACTGTTTATTTATTATTACATGGACTTTGTTGTTTTTCAACCTGGAGTTTTCCGGAAATAATAGTTTTTTTAAATTTACGAAAGTGCGATTTATTTTTTTCATTTTATTTTCACGGAATCTGAGAGAGTCAAATTGAATTTCAGAAAAAGTTATATAATGATCGAAATTGGTGAAAAAATACAGAAAATATGTTTTCATTGTTGTGTTTAATAAAAATAAATGCGAGCGGTACCGATAAACAGTAACTACTTATTTACACAGCACATTATAATTATTATATAATGTTAACATACGAAACAATTGCGATTGTCATTCATGTTCTTCATGCGAGTTCCCGAGTACTTAAATGATATCTGTTCTATATGCGTTAAATTTAATGACGAATTTGGCGCATTATTTTTTTTCTCATTATTGTTTATTTAAGTGGTAACTGGTTGTGACCGTGAACAATTTTATGATCATTTTTATTTGGTTAACTTATTGTTATTATTTTACAAATTATTCATAATTATTTTTATTTTTATCGTATTTTAATATATACAGCACATAACACACGAAGTCTTCGAAATTGCCTATACAGTACTCCTTAAAAATGAGGAATTTGTATATTCTGTAACTCACAACATAATTAAATATAATATTTTTGTAGTATTTAACTATAGTAGTAATATGAACATATCTAATAAAAAAATTTATGATAACAATTATTTTGTAAGTAAAAGATGAATAGACTAATTATTAGGTTAAGTTAGATTAGATAAAGGTAGATCTCAACTGAAGCAGCACTGTTGCTGAACAACTCGCCTTCAGACAATCTCTTAGCTTAAGAGAAAACCAGAATCCAGGAGAAGGTATCGGATCCTGACTCAGCAAAAGCTTCCAAAGTTGTTAAGAAATCTCAGTTGGTGATTTAAATCAATGGTTGGAAGACAAGGTGGTGGCGCTTAGACAGTGTTTCTTACACCTGGTCCATTCTACCAGACATCAACAAGTAATTGGATAGATCTCTAAATGACCTAACTATTCATGTATCTATGGCACTATCTATACCGCATGAAACGAGCCTAGACGCGATTACCTTCATCCGAAAGACATAGTGAAGCATACGCTGTTTGATTGCTTTCACTGAGACACATTCCAATAAAACAATTTGTTGGGGACATGTCTTCGGAAGTTCATGATGAGAACTTTTATCGCCGATTTGGCTAGTTGTAGAAGTACAAAGACTTTCCAAAAAATGGTTATGGATATTATGGCAATTAAAGAGGACGATAAAATATATCGTGAATTGGCCACTAGAGAAGTGTTAGCCAACTAAGCCGACGCGAATACGCGATTAAATGTACCTACAAACGAATCGAGTAACCTTATTTATGTTTAAATTTTTCTGAGGTATCTCCGTGAAAGGGGCTGTCTCTATTGATTATATACATTGTAGTTTTATTTTTCACTTAATAAACGATGAAGGTGTCAGGTTAGTAATGTTAATACTGATCCTCTGATGCTGTCGATTTAAAACAAAAATAAAGTTTTATTAGGTTTACAGGAACATGTTTTATTTAAAATTAACTTGTCATAGACATATATATATATATATATATATATATATATATGTTTTTATTTTTGAGTAATTAATTACAGAGATTTGTAATTTATTTCTAGTGATATTCGTTGGATCGTGTAGCGCTTTCGGCATAACGGTTGGGGCTCATCGGCTATGGGCGCACAAATGTTATAATGCCCGTCTGCCGATGCGAATACTTTTAGCGGTTTTCCAGACGTTGGCGTTCCAGAATCACATTTACGAATGGGTCCGCGACCATCGGGTCCATCACAAGTTCACGGACACGGATGCTGACCCGCATAACTCGACCCGCGGATTTTTCTTCTCGCACATGGGTTGGCTGATGGTCCGCAAACACCCGGATGTCACGTTAAAGGGCCGCACAGTCGACATGAAAGACTTGGAAGCCGACGCAGTCGTCATGTGGCAGAAAAAGTGAGACGAACGTTCATAATAATATACTATTAATCGTTTATAGTGTTTTGGTAGTAAAATTGTTTATCAATTTTTGAGAAATATGAAAACCCAAAGATATCTAATGTATTTTATTAAAATAATTAATTTTAAAGTGCATAACTTATTGTATTTCTCTATCACCACACGTGTAATCACATTGTTATGCCTATTCATTTTTAACGAAATCAACATCAAACTTTTTTTGCAATAAAAGACGAGTTTTAACTTTAATTGAACTTTACATATATATATATATAATATCATTAATTCATTAATTAATACACATCAGTTTCAAAGTTGGTAATTGGCTGTCATTTTAAACTCACATATTAACCTAATTAATTATTTGAACTTAATAATGTATCAAACGATATTCGACACGTATTAACAGAAACTTTAAAAATAAGACAAATGGTAATAAAGTTCACTTAGTTCAGTTTTAATGATTGATCTTAATAATAAATCTGAACAATATTATAATAATCTGATAGTTGAAAAATAGTATTATTGCTATATTTTAAAACCTATTTATATAAAAAATTTAGCTTAAATTTAGTTAGGATTTAGTTCAATGTATAGTACTATATGTTATTTAATATTAATAGTTTTAATAATATACATATATGCTCATATATTTTTATCTTACAAATGATAGCTGTGACATTTTAGCATAATTGTAGTATAATTTTTCAAAACTATAGGAAACATATCTTATTTGGTTAAACCTTATCATTATTACCTATCAAACGATAGTTACATAATAAAAATTATACTTAATAATTATTGTTTATATTATTTATAAACTATTTTATTAACTATTATTACATCTTTTTGACATTAAATTGTCTAGTATAAAGTAGAACTTTTTAAAATTATTTTTTGATAAACGAAAATATATTTATATCATTCGAAATGCTCAATTGCTCAAATGCTTTTATTTATTGACAAGATTATAGGTATGTGAAGATGTAGGTGAATTGTGTGTTTATCTTCGTATTAGCTCGGCGTATTGCGTTTTGTTCCCACTGCAGTAAACTGAAACAGTTAAATGCTCTCTACATTTATCGATCAACCCAATTGTCAGAACAATCAAAACAATACTGTACTAGAGTATTTTTATGTATATGTATATATACACCAAGTATTGACTACAATTTCTGTATACTCTAGGTATGATTGATTATTAATAAACTATAAAACTTTTTTAATATCGTAGATTCATTGCAAATAGCGATATTACAAAGTCGTATACGCAAAATAAATCTACAACAAAATATGGAATATAAACAAATTCACTTACGATGTTCAATATTACTTAAAATAATATGATGTATCGCAATGACACACCCATAACAGACATAAACAATATATAGACAATACATTTTTGTTTTGTTTTAGTTCAATTCACGTCGAATTATAAACTTATTTTCGCTCTAAACTGAACACCCGATCTCGTACATCTAGAACTATGTGTGAAATAATGTTCGTGTGAATTTTACAAGCGTATTTTACTATTTTTGACCTTATAGATTATAAATATATAATAACAAATTTAATTTCACAATATAATTATATATATTATATAACTCATTCGCTCATTTTATTCACTATACCTCAGTAGATGACTTGGCGAATTTAATTAATACACATTACAACTTTGTACGGTTGTGAAATACGGTTGTACGTCCTAGTTCCTAATTTATCATTCGTGTATAATAAACGTGTTTACGTTGATACACACATATAGCTAAAACGAAGAAAATTGCACCATTCACTATAAATTATTAATTTATATGTAAACTCTAAATGATAAGTTTTTCTATTTATATAACACCTTAGAATTATTTTCAACAATTGTTATCGAAAAATAATTGAGATGTAAAAGTTCGTAATAATTATGACTTATTAATTTATTATGTTCTATGGACCACATTTTTCGAAAACAAAATTTATTAATTCACTTTTAAGAACTAAAAACAAAGTAAAAATAATTATATCTTTAAAAGTTAATTTATATTCGTACTCTTAAATAAATATTTAAACCTCTTACCTATAATAATCGATTGTATAATATATAAATGAATAAATAATTATGTATCAAATTAAAAAAATAATAATAATGTATGTTTTTGTTGTTAACAATTGAAATACGAGCATTTTATTTTTTTATTAATTCCTTAGATAATCCATATAGTTATTAATTATATTTATTAACATCTGATTCTATAATCTGTTAAATAATACTTTGGTCAATGTGATTCAACTTGTAATTATTTAAATTACCACATATAACCCTTTTATTTTAATATAATATGTTATAGTCGTTTTTGAGGTTTCTTAAAGTTCTCATTTTACACTATTGATTCTACTAATTAATAATTGCAATTTATACTACCAACGTTATTTTACCACTAATTATTATTTATAATCAATGCATTACAAACAAAAGTTTAAATTTCTATTCTTACGTTCGCAAAATATAACTTATTTATATATGTTATTTTCTTAAAATAATAATAAACTGTAATTAAAAATACCTATAGTTTAAAATTAATATTCGTAAATTAATATGTAATAATTAAACTCATTATTTGTAATCAATGGATAAGAATCACTTTTAAATCTAATTATTTTAAATATAATTTCGACTTAAACTTTAACTTTGTATTTAATGTATTAATTCTATATCATTGTTAATAATGATCATAATTATAAACAGATTATCTTTAAAATAATATATTTTATTAAATAGTTATTCATTTTTTAGTGTTATGATAAGTATAAGACAGAACTATGTCTAGACATTTAAAAACTTAGACACTTACTGAAATGTTATCGAATTAGACAGGGCTGTTGCTACGGGGGGAGGGGGGAGGGGGCTCAAATCTTCTTTACACTTTTAACAACATAGAAAATCACATCAAAATACACACATCTCCTTTATTTCAAAGTATTTATTATTATCGTGGTCACGAAAATACCCATTATTTTTTAATTTTTTTTTTAATTACAAGTATTAGTGAAAATTGTTACGATATATTAAAACAAGATTAATATAATATGTTATTTACTATATTTTTAATAATTAACATAATATAATTATTAACTCCCCTAACCTAATCTAACCTCATATAAAATTTCTATCTACGACATTGGAATGAGAAATAAATTGGTTACGTATCATATATTATTTTTTTTGCAATTAATGTACTAAAATAATATGTTTCAATAAAAATATGACATAATAATTGAAAGTCATCCAAATCTTACTTTTGAATTTAATAAACATATTAATTTATTATTGAATCAAACGAATATCTAAAATATATTTTGCTCTACTTATGTTTTATTATAATTATAGTAACTCACGATATCACGACCTACTATTATTGATTTACAATGTTCACATATAAGTATAAGCAAAGATAATAGTAAAATTTTTATTCTCGCATAATTTACTATCAACTGCAAACCATAGTAATACAATTTAACAATTAATTCTGTGTGTATGTTTGGTTACCCTACATCCTATTGTTACGATTACTGATTAGGTTGTATCTATATATAATTGAAATACACACGTTTAAATTTGATTATTTTTTTTTTTTTTCAGATACTATTTATGGATAGTACCAATTGTATCGTTCCTTATACCATCTTTGATCCCTTACTGTTTTTGGAACGAACGGTTTTGGTATTCTTTCGCTGTGGTCGGCATTACACGTTACATGATATCGTTACATTTCACGTGGCTGGTGAACAGTGCTGCTCACATTTGGGGTACAAAACCATACGATAAGTGAGTAAAATCAATTTAATTCGGAGTGATCGCCCCTCCCCCCCCCCCACACCACTGTTAACTTAGATTTGATTAAACTACAAATATTTGTTTACAATATTTTCTATCACTTATTTAACCACACCAATTTCTATCAACATTAATAACAGATAATCGTAATAAACAGGTAAAGGTCACCGAAAACTATAAATAATATAGCTGTGTATGGAATTGGTAATTGCAAAAAATCTAACAAAATATATAAATATTTCTTTTCCCTGTGCGAATTGCTCGTGACTTTGAAAGTATATGTAGTACCTATATCGATGACTTTTTTAACAAAAGCTTGAGAGTATACGTTGTGCATGGAGTATATACCCCATGGAAACACTGCTGATTATTACCAATAAGTGTAAAAAAAAAAAAACACGTGACACTCGCTGAAAATTACGCATTTTCATATTTCACGCGTTTTTTTTCCAACCAACACGTGAAATCATCGATTCAGAATGATTAAAAAATATGCGATTCAATTTTCAATACGTTTTTTAACGGCAAGACAATAACCGAAGAAGTATAAGTAGGCATACAGAAAAAATATATAAATATAATCGATGTTTTCAGGAATATAACGCCCACGGAAAATCATATGGTCGCGTTACTCGCGTACGGCGAGGGATGGCACAATTATCATCACGCGTTCCCTTGGGACTACAAGGCGGCCGAGCTTGGAAATTATCGGCTGAACTTTAGCACGGCGTTCATTGACCTTTGCGCGCGACTCGGACTCGCGTATAACCTGAAGACGGCCAACGCAGAGCTGATCGAGAAACGATCGCAGAGAACGGGCGACGGCACCCGCGAGCATCTTGACATTTGGGGTTGGGGCGACGACGACATGGTCGAAGAAGATCGACAGATCGTGACCGTGATCGACTAGTTTTCCAACGGCAAGTTTTCCGCCGTAAATTTCGGCATTATTATTATTATTACTATTGCTATTATGGGTATTGTTCTTAAGCACAAATATTCATGTTTTTATATATAAATATATTACTATAAGTATCACCGCTAAAAACGTGTAAAATATATATATATATATCATTATACGCACAACGCAATCAGGTGCAATCAAACGTAACTTGTGATACCTATACAAACATTAATTTCTACTCCATAAATACTAGTAATTATTATTATTATTATTGTGTTTTTATTGTTTTTTTATTTTGATTTTTAATGAAAATTTCGAATCGATTTTTTCCTCACTATAATTTATTATTGAACTTTTTTTTTTATTTATTTATTATAATTATATATATACAATTATAAGAACTCTCCGGCCATAAACTTTGTATTTATAAATATTAGATTTGTATATTTTAAAAATATCAAAAAACATTACGACCGTTTTAACATTAACATATTATTTCTTGTTGTGAACCACTAGACTGTGTACGATGACAAACAATCATATAGAAAAGTCGAAATGGTCAAGATAAGACTCTTAATAATAAGTACAGGTCATTAGTAATGTGAACATTTCTTTTTCCTTGTTTTGATTTTAGAATTATAGAATAAACAAATATATAAATACGATACAGATATTATAACAATAGATACTTATATAATAATATATCATGTAAAAATATATTTAAAATTTAATATAATTAACTTAATTGTCTAAAAACTGTACCGATATATTGACATTGAAAATGAATTTAATTACAATTTATGAAATATTATGAATGATTTGTAATTAATTAAGATTAAAATGTAATATTTTTGGAGATTAATAAATGTAAAATAATTAATTGTATGTATCAAAAAAAAAATTATATTGAAATATTCACAACTAATTGTTTTAATTTGTTATATTATATCTAGGTATTAGAGTATTATTCTTATTAGTTATATTTTATGTATCTGAAAACTGAAATTATTAAGTTCAATACTTATCATAATAATAATGTCGTACACAATTAATCTTCAAATATTCTCAAAAAGTCAAAACACAATTTTATTCATTTCTTCCTTAAAGAATATTTTTATAATATTGTTTGCTAAAACAATTATAAACAATTGTCTAATTACCTTGAAATTGGCAACTATTATGTTAATTTATTTTTAGTTTTCTATACCGAATATAATCATTACAATATACTGTCGTATCTACTCATTACCGCAGTTACCAATATAAATATTGATGAATCCGGTTTATTTACTTTATAAACAACTATTTGTTATAAATACGAATATAAATACATTTTTGAAATGTATAATATTTATAATAGTATTCTTAAACATTTTTTATAAAGTCGTGTATCCAAATAAGAGCAGCACTTAATAAATATTTGACATATATTAAATATACTATAATATTATTTTAAAATTTTTTCAGTCATTATTACAAGATTATATTGTATTTAAATATTGTTATATTACCATTTACAATTTTAAAATAATATAAAATTTTATCTTCATTTACATATAGCGTATGCGGCTATACTTGAAGAGTATATGTTTTTCTTTACTTGTTTATAATTACATATTCTATAAAGTATGCACATCAGACATAGGTAACTAAATTCTAATTAGTAATTAGCAATATATAGTAGGTAGATAACTATAATGTTTTATAAGATTTGAAAAAATATTGAATGTGAACTAGTAAAAAAATAAGTGTATAATATATGCATTAATAATATATAATTCACATTTAAAATATATAAATAATTTGTAGGTAGATACATATTAAGTAATATATGTTATATGTTAATAAAATTATTATTATTTATTAATATATTTCAAAAATATTATTATAGAAATATATTAGAACTTCTCTCTAAATTATCTGTCTTATGATGTTTTATTCATGAGCCACGAATCATTGAATCATATTATAATATTTCTCATATAAAATCGTATAAGTACTCGATATAAAAATAAATAATTTACAAACTTTTGATTATACAGAAATTATATTTGTTCTTCTTGCAATTTAATCAATTTTAATACTATAAATTGTATAGAATAAAATACACAAATATAATATCTAAACAATATAAAAAAATTTGTTGATAACGTTAAAGATGTAATATTTCTGTCGATTGGATCAACATTAGATTATTAACAAGGTAATGTTAATCGGATATCCGTGATGGCATATTTCGTTCTATCATCCTTAACCTACCGAATAAAAAATACTTATTAAAATGTCTATAAAATTAAAACAACATGTTTCAAAAATTAACATATTATAACAATGAAATTTGTACATACATTAAAAAAAAAAAATGGAAATGGAAATGGAATTGGTAATGGAAATGGAAATGGAAATAAGTCGTACAATAGTGATCATAAATCGTATGATTGAAAAGGTCTTAAAATAATATAATTATTAATAGTTTGATATTTCGTGACATTACATATTATTATTATTTTCATGTTAATTTAAAACAACATAAAAGGCATACGTGATGTAGTGTTCATGAAGTCTTATAATCCCGTGTCATTGTTTCTGGTACTTCGTGCCAACTGCCATCGCCGTGATTGATGGCTACTTGTTGGACGAGCTGCTTGGACGGGGACTTGAGATCATACGCCCAACCGATTCTGGCGAAAAAGTCCAACCACATTGTGGTCATGTTCAACAAGTACCCGCCGATCTCTGCCGCCCTGTAGTCCCACGGAAAAACGTGATGATAATTGTGCCAACCTTCGCCCATAGCGACTATGGATACGATCCAGTTCTCAACCGGTTGAATACGCCTAAAAGAAATATTCATATAATAAGTGATGTATCTCAGTATGTCTCTCCATCTGTCTCGATAATACATGAAATTAGATTTCAGCTACTTTGACAATTGTTTATGATTCAAATTCTCTATTGGACGGTTTCATGTGAAAATTAGTGATTACGATTAATAATAATGTCGACAGGGAAAAACGTCAAAGACAACGATAATAATATTACCTATATGGCTATATAATGTATGGACATATATTTATATTCATTTTCATAGAGATTTTTACTGTAGTAATAAAAAAATAACCAACTCTGAAAATCTAAACCTACCACAAGAAACCGAAAATATACCAATTATATGCGTTTTATGCATATTTGTAGTTTGTTTTAAATTTATAATACACATGGTTTAATATAGAGTGACCATACGTCACGTTTAAAACGGGAATTTCTCGTTATTAACATTTTGTCCCGTTGTCCCGAAAAACTTTCAACGGGACGCATAATTATTATCCCATTTTTTTGGAGTCCCGTTTTAATCCCTTTATTCTTATCATATTAGGATAGCATAGCAACAAATACAAAAATATAATTACCCTGTATAGAAAAAAAAAATCAACCTATAAACACAAAAAACATTATTTTATTTAATTACTTCATCAAAAATATTTTAGTAAATACCTACAGAAAATAATAAACATTTAAAATAAATCCAATAAATGCCGTATCAGAAATGTTTAACTTAAAAAAAGTTAAAAGTACTAATTTTCCTGATTAAAATGTAAGTAAGTGATTTATATATAAATTTAATTAAATTTAAAAAATATTCATTTAATCTATAAAAATATGTTAAAATTATTTAAAAATGTGAATATATTTTTTTTCAAGTTCGGTTAAATTATTTGTCTATTTTTATATATGAATATAGCCACCCTAGTCTAATACAATATAGTATACCGTGTTTAATAATTATTAAAAAGTCCTACATGTACATTGCATTTTTATTTTGTGTGTTTATTTTTATGTGTGTATCTAAAAAAACATAAAATATATATAAATTATAAATATAAAAAACAATTTATTCATTTTTAAAAACATTTTTCAGAGCTCATAAGCATATAATGAAGGTTTTCTAGCTTTTTTTAAATTAATATATAATTATAATCAGTTGTTATATAGATATATTCTTCTTCTTTTTATAATGTCAACTAAAAGGAGTTTGACCAACCTAATCCTACACCTCCGTAGATCTCAATATCTCTTACCTCTCGTCCATTCGTACTATCCTTATTCACTCTCTATTTTATTTAAGAATGTATAAAAATATACGTATTATTTTATTCGTACTTGTCGTAGGGTTTGTTTCCCCAAATATGAGCCACGCTATTCACCGACCACGTGAAGTTCAAGTTGAACACGTATCGGACGATACCCAATAAACAAATCGCTTCTTTCCAGTTTTCGTTCCATGCGAAGACCGGAACTGTTATCGGTATAATAAAACACAATAACAACTTGAGCAATGTAAAGTATCTGTGAAATTAATAACAAACCAAACTATAAACATTTGATTGGATATAATTATTATATAAATATTTACATGGTTTATATTATAATATAAATATAGCTTATTATAATAAACTAGGATATTTTTTAGTTTTTTTACTTGATTTCTAAAATATTAAATAGGTTTTTTGGATTTTTGCTTTTTTTTTAAATTTTAAAAGCTTTTAAAATTATTTATCTGAACAGTTTTAGTTAATAAAATTTATTAAAAACATTTTTATATTTATAATGGGTACTTAGATGTACTACTTACCCTACTTATAATTAAATTTTCAATGTAAATTGTTTGGTTTTTTTATTCAATTTATTTATATTATGTTTTTGTTTATACCTAATACTATAAAAATGTTATCCATGAAATCAGTGGTAAATTTAAATATTATAACATAATAATATTATTTTTATTTTAACACAAATATTGTTATATTTTTTATCTAGTATAGATAGAAATTTAAAATTTTAATCCAAAGTATTAAAGTATTACCTATACAAATTGCATTTACTTTCATTGTTATCGTAATGATTAATAATGAATGAACAATGTTTCTATACTTTATGGTTAGTCATTACTATTATAGTAAAATAAACATTATTGGTGATTAATATTTTAGTTTTAACAAATACGAATTATTATTATAATACATTTAATAGAAATTTTGATTGCATTTTAATTTTTAAAAATGTACCTACATACAATATAAATTATATAAATCGAAAGTAAAATATATAATAATTTTTTTTTCTTATGATTTATTTGAAGGTTTTCAAATCTTCATTAAAATCAAATTCGTATAACGATATAATGATGTGATCTATAATATTTGATCATAATATTATTCTTTATAGATAAGTACTTTGTGTAGAATTGCACCAGAGGATCGTTGTTAATATCAGACATATCAATGGTCTTGCCCCGTCTGTAGACCTCGGGGTGTTTGCGTAACATCAACCATCCGACATGGGAGAAAAAAAAACCTCTGTTCGCGTTATGCGGATCGGCATCCGTCTCACTAAATTTGTGGTGCACCCGGTGGTCTCGAACCCAATCCGGTATTGAATTCTACAAAAATAATAATAATAATAATAACAATAAAATTAAATTTTCTCGTTAAAGTTTGTTCACGCTATGAAGACGCTTCCCGCGTTCGCAATTGATTTCTTCCAGATATTATTTAAATGTTCCGAACAGATGAAATTAAATTGGAAAATTATTTACATTATTAATGGAAAACCGCTTTTGCCAAACAAAGACGTTCGATTAGGAAAACTATGCGTAAAAAATCGTAATTGGTTAGTTCGAGCTAGTAAGTCAAAGCTGCGCATCTCAATTTTTTTTTAATATTATCTTGGTCGAATAAAAACGCTTTAAATTAATCGAGTTCATTTCGGGTATCTGACAAGTTTAATTATATGCAGTAAAATGACATTTTAGCCTTTAAATAAATGTATAAGTGCTGTTGACATTGATTTTAATATAAATACTTTACATCGAAACATTCCTTTCTCGGTTAATTACTCATCATATCGATATAAATCATAAATCATATTTACCTGTCCCGAAACGGTGTAACAAGTGATAAGTATTAATTGTAGTGGAAATTTCGCTTTAAACGATTTATGTGTATAATATCTATGTGCACCACCAGTCACTCCAAATCCACCAATACCTCCAACTATGAAACCTGTATAAAAATCCAAAATATTTAATCAACATTTAAGGTTATAAACATTACGTATAATTATATCTAATACGATATTATATAATCCAAACGAGTTTGTAAATCACTATTCTGAGTACTTACATTATTTTAAAACGTATTACCTACTGACTTTTAGTGTGGAGAATAATAATCTAAAAATCTAAGTTACCTATCATGTTACACGCATATAATATAGCTATCATAAAACGATTTAAAGCAAGCATTAAAGCATCACAGTTTTTAAACGTTTAAGGCTATTTATAAAGGTAAAGTAATTTATTAATAAAATATTAATTGTAATAAAGTATTTTACGTATGCTTAATAGTAAAGTTATTACCTTGGTGTCTTTTCGGTCTAAATTTATTCCTAATAATATATATTTCATTTTAGTTAAAACTTAATACAATGTCACCAGACAATACACAATTTATATTATCAAATATTGCTTTGATTTTTAAATATTAAAAGTGTATCGTTACATAATTTTGAATATTTTAGTAAAATTATCTTTATTAGGCACCGACATTATGAAAAGAACAAAATAATTTCAATAGTCACAATATGTTTCAAATACAAATATTTCAAAGAATTATAAAATAAATGTATGTGCCATATTTTTTACCAAATAAAATATCTATTAAATATTATATAGACAAGTAGCTATTATATTAAAATTATTATTCAGACATTATACGTATTTATTTTATCAGCAAAAATTTAAATAGATTATTAAAAAATATTGTAGTTTTTTTTTTGTATTTACACTTCATAACAATTTTCTATGAATATGAGTGAATGTAATTTTTAGATAAATTAAACGCCTCGAAACGATTAATTTATAATATATATTTTAGATTAAATATGGATATAGATAAAAATGTTTATATCATATTACTTTTGTTCGTCTATCTAAACTTTAAACGTTTATAACTATAAACATTAAATAAATGAAACTTGATATCGTATTCAATTATTATACAGCTGAAAATGTTAACAATTTAAACTATTCTTATATTAAACTATACTGTATTATAACTGTTATATTAGAATTTGTTCTGATATGCCAACATAATAATAACGTATAACAATAATATTTATGTAAGTACAAAATATATTTTAGTCTATTATTTACCAAGAATTAAACATTTTTTTTTTTTTCGTGTAGATCGTTTTTAGAATACCCGATTTAATTCTTACAGATTTAAACACGACATACCTTACCTAATATATCTAAACTAATTAGTTTATAATTTATGTGGATAAATGTTTAAAAAATGCAGAGTAAAATTGATTCATCAATAAATAGTCTACTCTTCAAACCATCACTTTTATATTAAACTGCAAGAAATCAAACTAAGAATAATTGACTACTCTACAGGCAATATGTCTAAAATCGTGCAGTAAAACTATTCTATAGACACATAATATAAATAATACTTGGTAAATCGAATGTAAATATACTTTACTATGACAAAACATATATGTGTCCAGACACACTACACGAAATATCGTGCAAATATCTATAAAAAAAAAAAAAAAAAAAAATAGGTATAGATTATTAAAAAGTATGATAAATACGAAACTTTAACCATCTTTCAGTCCGACAATTTTTACTTTAATAAAGATAAACTTTAAGATACTTAGATAATATTAGATAATAACGGGTGAAATGGTTTTTCAGTAACTTGACTTTATAACATTAGAATAATAAATTGTTCCTTAAAATGTTCGTTTGATAATATGACATATAAAATATAAATTGCAAGGCTGTATATTAAGCTAAACTCAAGTACAATATATAATTAATATTATATTAATATATGTGTAATATAGCCAATAGGTATGCAAGTACTTAAATTTTTAACATACCACATCTACAATCATTATAAGTAAAATATTTTTATTAGTCAACTAAAAAATGCGACTATAATTTAATACTACAGACGTTGAAAAATAATTCATGTGCTGAGTTCTCGTTATATAGTTTGCTGAATCCAATTGAATAAAAACAAAAAATAAAGAAAATATTATGTTTTTATTTGTTCACTTAGCATACTTAGGTTCTTAGTTAATTTATCGAGTTCATACGTGTATTAATATTCAAACAAACTCACCCCAAATAACAGTTTGGTATTTTGTGTACAGTGCGCAGGAATACAAACAACTAATGGCCAAAACGTGGAGAGTAGTGATAAGTATGACGTTTTTCCATATAATCTGTTGTTTGTTATTCGGTAATAATTGTGGTACTTCCTCATCGTAATTTTTATTATCTTCTTTTTGGACGTTTTTCAGTAGGTCTATTTCTTGCTGCAACATGTACGCTTCGGTAATAGTGGTCGTCTTTGTACCCATCTGTACCATGGTGAAATTGTATCTAAAATGAAAAATAATAATTTATATTTTACATGTATTTTTTTAAATATTTTATAAATTTATAAGTTCTTTATGAAAGTCTAATATCGGAATGAACTGCGTAGGATTTCATAAACAATTTATTGAAAATACATAAAACGTATATCTGGAAAAGCTAAAAAGTAGTAAAAAATACAAATTAAAAAAAAAAAAGAATTATACTATAATAATATAAATAGAATACCAAAGAGATATTATTAAAAGAAAAGAATTGTCTCAATAACAATCTGTATGTTTGGTGTCAAATTATACATTTTTATATTAGTATTTTATATTGGTTTGAATTTTTAGAATTAAATAATTTTTAATTTAAAACTGTCCATAGTTTCTAAATCTTCACATTTTTTCTAGGAAATATAATAAACTCCAAAAAATGCTTCAAATGCTCTTTCTTCGCCAAATAAAATATTGTTTTAAAATATTATATGGATCAATATTAGTTATAATAATACCTAATATAATATTATCACTTACTGGGTCAGTGTTATCTAATATTTAATAGAATTGCGAAAATCGTAGTAAATATTTGAATATAATAGGGAAATAAAAATCGAATATTATTTATATGTATTATTATTATCATTATGTTGGTTTGTTATGAAACATTCTAATATTAAGAACGGCGTTCGACTGGTATGAATTATGATATTAGTAATATTAGTAACGGTCGACCGTCCGACATAATAATAATAATAAACGTAATACTATAAGTCTATAAATAGCGTATATATTATATTGACGTAATTGCGAGAGAAAAAACTCATGCACTTATTATTTTGTGTTTTTTTTTTTTTATCAATAATTTTAAATTTTTATCGATTTTATATACTGCGTGATATCTGATAAAAAATATTTCGACGACGACGACGACGGTGACGGTAGAAATTAGATTTTCAACGGTGTGAAATTATTTTATCTCGACATCGTACCTACATAGTGCAATATAATGAGCGTGCACCGGCCGATACATAGTGGCGGCGGATTTTGCAACGAGAGCGGAGAAAAAAAAAAAAACAATCGGAACTCGTAATAATAAAATTCGAATTGCGTGTGCAAAGAGAAACGCGATAAATCGTTATTGTTTTCGCGCGAGTTTCCAATATTGTGAATTTATTTTATTATATTTTCGTTTGTTTTGTTTTCAAAACAACAACCGTCCGACGATACGCGCCATGCGTTTTACACGGAATTCGTGCGAAGTATAATAATTATGTACGTACCAGAGACGTCGACTACGCTGAAGATCAGTTTAAAACGACAAATCGATTATAAAAATATTAGCCGAAAACATCGCGTTAATTGTGTCTCGTAAAAATTTCCATAATTAATTTAATTTTTTATCGATTGGTTTTTAATTTCCGTCATTACGAATATGTATTATAATTATTAATCGAATGCGGGACAGAACTTATCTATAATATGTTATAGTTGGATAAGTATAAAAACGTCTATGTGGCGACAGGTGACGAATTTCGATACTTCAATATTTAAAAAATGTATATTATATTATGTTTATTTCACAATAACGTATTGGACACTGCGAAACGCATAACAATAAAGAAATTGTTCGTGTTTTACACAAACTCAGCAAAATATTATTCCTGAGGATACTAAATGGAACACTGTTTAAAGAGGCTTCACAATAAAACCAAAAAAAATTAATAAAATGTGTCGTTTGTAAATAGACACAGTGTGGTGATATGAAATTCGAACTTTAACAAATTTTCCATTACCTATATTAAATGAAATTGTAAAATATTTACAAATGTAAAAGCTTCATTTTCAAGCTTGAAATATTAATTATCGTTCACATCAGAATGGTAATAAAATTGTATAAAAAAAAATATGCGGTATAGCTGTTAGAACACAATAACAATATGGTTTTAAATATATTAAAAGTAGTTATTTTTTTAATCAGTTTAAAAGAAATTTTTCCATTAAAAATCTATAGAGTGCGCATCGTATAATGATAATGGTATTGACAAAATCCTTTCAAAAACAATATTATTTATATAATATGTTTGTAAGTCATAACAAAAATTTACAATAATTTTTAGGAGGGCTAAGCTTAGGATTGTATTTATGCATTTAAATACCACATTTATATATTTATAAATTTTTTAAAAATTACCTGTTAAGGCGTTAAATAAATACAATCAATTAATTAATTTCTACCATGAACATTCACTACGTGACTACAATAATATTTATTTCCCATTTACTCTACATTAATCAAAATATTATACTAATCGCTCATTATTCAAAAATAATAATAAACAAAAAATAATAAATATAATAAATTATTATTATATATAATAATTATTTTAATATCATCATAATTTTGTGGACCATTGAATTTCTTGGTCATATTTTAATCCTGGCAATGTCGAAAAGCTACTTTTTAATGTTTCTTGTAGAAGTATATATAACACTTTACATACTATTTTTTAAACAATTTAAAAATTCAAACATTTAGTATATGTATAACTCACTAAATACTCTTCTACTTTAGGGACTAGGTTACATAAAATTAATTTTTGAATGGGCTAGGTAGATAAGCGAAATAAACGAAAAATATTAACTCGAATCAAATAATATCTTTAAAATAACCGATTAAAAAGAAACATTTCGCAATTCTTAACAAAGTGTTCGTCAAATATAATATTATTAATTACTATATAATTAGTCGATGATACACACAGAGAAATAGATTACTTCAAAAATAATACTTATATCAATACCGTCTAGACTACAGACGTTACTTTATTAGAAATTAATTAATATCATAATACAAAGGTAAAGTAAAATAATAAAGGGGAATTTCTATTATCTGCAATATTTTTTGTTTAGGTTGCAGTTTAATATTGTATACAATTATACATATCGTACACGTTGGATAATAAATATAAAAATTTAAACAGACGTTGTAAATTATGAATAACTATATCTAAAAAATATCCAATCACACATAATCATTCGTGTGTATATTATACCTACTAATAAAAAGAAAGTCAAAATTATAGAATATCTATAAAAGTACAAAATTATGGAAAAACAAAACTAAAAAAAAAAAAAAAAAATAGAAAATTACAATATATTATATAAACTAAAACCATTATATTATACTCCATATATTATACCTACTCGTATATTCATTAATAAATAAAACCATTTGATTAATAATTAAATTATAACTTTCTAATATAAAAAGAAATTATTACCAAAAATACAAAATTATAAATTATGCAGAATATTATTGAAGCACTTGTTAAATATCAACTATTAAAAAAATATAGACAAGTTAGTTAACTATTGTTTAACGAATTAATATAAATATTTTATTAAATATACATTAGCTTTTATATTTATGGTTCATTACAAATCATTTACAGTTAGTACATATTTAAATTACGATTTTTCATTTTTTCCCCCAGATAAAATGTTAAAACAAAAGTCTAGATAAACGTTTATACCTAAAAATGAAAATATAATTAAAAATTTTATATTGATAAATCAGCTAAAATTAAAATTTATAATAAGTTTTAAGGCTAAAGTTCATTATTACTTCTTTTTAAAACACATATAACGAACTCTGTACTTATAATTAAAAAAATAAATATTACAATTTTTAAGATTAAAAATTATTTTAACCGTAAAGAATAAATAAAAAATAATAATAAAAGTAATAAAAAATCTTAATTTAAAATAAAAAGGTAAATTTTAACATGATTTTAAAATCATAAAACTACACATGATTTATTTTTTTATGGAAAAAATAATCTATATTTATCTAAGCAGTACACATTTAAATTATTTAAAACAAATTAGAGTAAAATATTATTTAATATCCAATAAACCTAATAATAAATGTTTAATAATATAGTGTACTTACCTTTAAAATAAAAACAAAAGTATGAAAACAATCCGAAAATTGTATAGAAAATGACCGTTTCAGTAATGTCTTAACCGCTATCTTCGTTACTTCTGCAATGACTATAGTTTTTCATTTATTATTCGGTGATCCAGCGAGTTGTGGCTAATGTATGGCCCCACTTCAATTCGTTTATTTTACGAAGAAATGGAATTCAATAGGCAAACACCAAGACCATAATTTTAAATGTAAACAGACAATTGAATACACTTATAAGCATATATAATTATAATATGCATGTGATGTAAATTAAATATTTTAAAATAAAAAAACCTATACACTTTTTAACTTAAATTAACTATTATTTTATTATTATTGTTATTCAATAATAAATTTCCATTCCTTTACATTTTGACAAATATATTTATACATGGACAACCACAGGATAAATTTCAGGGGAGTAAAATTTTTTATTTATGTTAAATTATTTTTATAATTATATAATAATAATTTCAATTTATTAAAATTACAAGTTAATTTTATTTTTCCATGGGGAAAGGGGCACGTACCCCATCTTTCCTCCAACCGTAGGCGCCAGTGTATATATATTTGTCATTATAATAAACCATTCTAATTTTAAATAACTATTATTATTTTGCTTAATCCTAGAATACGAATGTATTTCATAAAAAATATTAAGTCTTTTAAACTAAAAAATTTAAATCATTTTTACAATAATATTAATAGTTATTTCTCAAAAAATAAAGACTTACTTACCTCATGCATTTATTTTTATGCATAATATATATTAATATAACTGTTTGTATTTATCAATCAAGTTTCCATGTAACGTGTAGGTACCTATAATTTCAATATATCTATTATAATATTACTCTACATGAAATGTGTATTAGAAAAGGTACAAAGCTATGTTTAAATTATCCTGAACATATCAACTTGATGTAAAAAACTAGTTGCTTTTAATATGATGATGATGACCACATAATATAATCTCATACAATATATTATATAAGGTATTTAAAATACTATGTTACAAAATTAACGAAAATAACATTGAACATTTTTGTAAAACAAATTTCTGATTACTCTGTATATATTTTTTAAATATAGGCCTAGTATAATAAATTTAATAATATAACAATGTGACGCAATAGAACTATTATGAACAGACTATTTTACATGATTGGTTACCATAAGAAAATTATTTATAAAATGCAACGGGTGCATCTTATTAAAACCAACTTGTAAACTTGTTTTTTCTGAAACGGATAACAAAGTTATTTTATAAATATACCTATTTAATTAAATAAGAAAAATCTTAATCCATAACTGTAATTAATATAATTAATATACTTCAATATTCTGAATAGAATAAAATATCTATAATTATTTAACTATTTTTTGCATTAGATTAAAAATGTTCTCAAACGCTTATTGTATCAGAAAAAGTCTTTACATTTTTAAACGTAAATTATTATATGCAATATTTTGGGTAGGTATGAAAAATTATTCGTAAAGTTACCTTATATTTTGCAATATGATTTATATCATAAAACCAATAGTAAAAAATATTTCAACGTATAAAATGGATACTTATGTTAAATATATATATTACGAATTCAAATATAATTTTAAAATATCCAAATATTTCGTAACATAATAGGTACACGTTTTATTTAATTAAACTTTTAATCATGAATATGTCATTAATCTTCATACATACCTGTACACGCTTTAAATTTGTTTCAATAGAAGAGATCAAAAATCAGTGTTTTATAATAATTTTCTACAAAAAAAATAAAAACTTTTATGAATAAATAATAATAAACAGAGTACCTAAAAATTATTATTAATACTTATTTCTAACAAAATAATTACACGAAGGCAAATATAATTAACTAAACATACATTAAATTTATTAAATAACTTTTATTTGAAATATAAATAAAATAATTATAATAGCTCTTATTTAATTTCTTTCTTCATGAAATTTCAACAATCTAAATTATTGAGAGATTATAACATATTAAATTGATAATTTATATTTTATTGTTTCATAATAGTTTTACATTAATGTTATATACCTAATTTAAAAACTACACGATTTTAAAATGTCGTACTTTAATGAAATATTTGGAAATAAATTAAAAATGTAATTAGTATATATACTTATACAGTGTAAAAAAATATTAAAATAACTCATTCTAGCATTTTACTAACATAGATATTCAAGGAAGTCATACTAAAAATAAGTAACACGACAGTTCAAAAGTAACACTTATAAATTGTTTAAGTATTAAATTAAATATTATTTGATATTCTTTGTATCTTATGACAAATCAGTTAACACATTTATTTCCGTTGTACATATATATTGTATTGCAAACAGAACATTTAAAACATTAAATAAATTATTTAACCTAAACTGTAAAAATTGATTAATTTTATAGGTAGATAATATATGACAAAGAAAACGTTTTAATAGAAAAATAAACAAGTAAAATAAGATGTTTTAAAAATATTTCGCTCAGTTTAGTTAAAACTTAAAAGTGTTTACTATAAAAAGGAAATAATTAATCACAAATAACAATAGGTAAAATTTTTAAAAATACTCTATAATAAAAGTAAAAGATATAAACTATTGTTTTAAAAATTGTTTACAGTTTAAACAATATTTTAATTACATTTTTTAATGAATAATTAATATTTAATTTTAATTTTAAAAAGTATTAAGGATACATAAAAGTGAAACTAAAAACAAATCATTTATATTTTGATTTTAAAATTCTTTTCAGTTATATTAATCAACACTTATGAATGAAACCACTAATTTTAAGATAAAGTAGGTAGATATTCTATTTTTACTAAATTTTGAAAGTAATTTATGTTGTAATATTATTTTACATCATTCGATAAATAAATAAATAGTTTTGCTAACTTTTAGTATTTTATAATATATTATGTTTATTCTACTCAATAGTAGGTTGGTCACTAATAGTACTCTACGAATAAACCCGAAACTAATGAAAATAATATTACCGTGTAAATACTTCATTTTGATATTTTTTTTATTAACACAAAGTCACAAAGTAATTATATGAATACTAAATTGTGTTTTAAAAATAATATATTAGAAATTTTTTACTACACTCTAAAGGAGCTTATAAAATATAATATTAATTAGTTCTTAATTCATAATGAAATCTTATGGTTAAATTAGTTCATTTTAAAATTATAGTTTATCCAGACGAATCATTAGTGGAAATATTATTATTGGATAAACTTGAATTTATTGACGACGGATTAAAATTAAAATTCCGTTAGTTGTGGATCGCCACAAGGCCGGATTGGGTAAATTTGGCCCACTGATAAATCAATATTTGACCATCTTTTATAATTTTATCTAAATTTATCACAATTAATCTTAAATTGTTCATATTATTTCTAACAAATTTTATTTTGAAATACAATACAATTTGGGTATTAAATCTTATATCTCGATTATTTTCATCACTTTTCTAGTACATTTTTCTACCGGCCCACCGAGATTTTCTCGATAACTCGCCATGCCAATTCGGGCCTGCCTTTACAGGTAGGTTAGATGCACGGTTAATACGGTCGAGCATTATTTCTGTTACGAGATGGGCGTGGCCTAATAATTATGACGTCACAGTTGTAGAACTCATCTATAATCGCGTATTATACAGTCTACTGGTTTCTAACAGTATTTTATTGACTTTAATGCTGGTTTGCACCAAACTTGTCACTATCTATTGATAAATTATTTAAACTATTGTTAAAGAACTTTTGTTAACATGTGTAAAATTTACGAGTGTTGCCCAGTCGTTATTTACTACTGGTTATCGAATAAATTAGATGTATCTGATAAAGACCATACTGATGAAATAGTAAATACTCATTATTTAACGTAATTTGAAAAGATGAAATTAATTGTAGAAAAGAACAAGGAAATCTACACAATGCAGTACTAGAATAAGTAGTAGAATAATATCTAACGCACATTTCCATCATCACCACAATTACACAAAACATTGATAACGAAATTTAACTATTATACATAAATTATTACACAGCGATAAATCATAAATGGCTCTGTAACTTAACTTGTAATAAAGTACATTTTTAACAAAAGGTAAAATTTAAAACATAATTTATGAATTACAGAATTTATTTTAACTCCAGTTAAACGAATTTATCTATGTGTAAATTTTCAGTGCGACCCAGAATAAATATTCAATTAACTATATTATAATAATGGTAGTGTAAATTTAATATAAGAATATTAATATAGGTAATAAGAATTTCTGGAAATAAATAAAAGATTAATTTTTTTAAACAAATTTATTGTGATAAAAGTATAACACAAATCATGATATCAGTATTGATATTAATAAAATGCAATTTAAAAAAGCGAAAAGGTCAATTTTGGACGTTTCTCCTTCGTCCTTTCGGTCCTTAGAGAAATTAGTGGTTTATTATAATTAAGATTTAAATACAATGATATTGTATTCAAAAATACAATTCTAAGTGAAACTCAATAAACCTAAAACAATATATTATATTACTGATAATTCGTTCCCAAATTGGTCTACACACGTGTGTAGACTACCTAAGAAAATGCTCAAAAAAATATAATAAGTCCTTACGTTCAAACCTGCATTAGTTATCCTAAAATATTTAAAATCAAATTCACGGTAACCGTAACTTTGCTGATTTCAATCATTTTTTGGTTCTTTTTCATATCCCAAAGGGAAACTTTTGAGAAATTCAAAAAATAAGCTAAATAAAATACCAAGTAGATACCATTTGCTACTAAAAACATACCCTAGTTGTTATAATTGTAATCAGATCATTATTTCTTGTTGTAAAAGTGTTTTCAGACTTTTAAAAACACAATTGATATGAAATGTTAACGTTTTATGGCGTTTGAAAATAAAATTGACTTATGATTTTCAATATACTTTATAAATATGTTAAGTAGTATATGTGTATGCTTATACTTATGTTTCTATATAATTTTCAAACTTTTTAAGATTTAACCCAAAATTTCAGATAATATTGAACATTTTTGAGAAAAAAATTACATTTTTGGATAAATGTCAAAGTTCTATATTTTATCAATTATTTAATCGACCAATCCATTCCAAAATTATATCAAGTAAGTATTAAAAAATAACCATTGTCGGAATTTTTTTCATGATTTTTTTAAGTAAACGAGTCTATTATATTTTTCAAATCTATGGAATTTGCTATTTCTTTCTCAATAGCAATAGTAGCCTGCAGTTCACTAAGTTTTATTGCAATATTGTAATTTTTATGAAATTTTTAATTATTTTAAGTTTGGTGAGGCTTCTTTCAGCACTAGCTGAAACTGAAGTATTGGTATCGTTAATACCAGGCCCGTGTTAAAGGGGGGGGGGAGGCAAAGGAGGCAATTGCTCCCAGCGACAAAATAATTTTTATATCAATTAATATGTGGTGGGAGGAAGTACAAAGTAAATATGTGGCGTTAAATTTATTTTACCCCCAGTGTCTTTAACTCAAAATCCGTCACTGGTTAATACAACACGAAGAGAAATTTCCGTATTAAAAAAAGCACCAAAAGTTTTATTAGAAATGAAAGTGCTTGTATGACGTTTGATTCGTGGTCCATTACATTTCGCAAATACTATTTCATCTTTTATTAGCTTTTCATAAGCTACAATATTACACGAATCTTCATCACTACTAAATTAATAGACTACAATAAATAAAGTAGTACAATATGTAGTGTACATTTCTTAGAGAATGATATTGAAGATGATTTAAGTAGTCAATTAATGAATAAAAAACACTCGTTACATTTTACAATTAGCTATCAAAAATTTTACCAACTAAAGTAGTAAATATGTACGAAGAGTATACTTTTAAAATCTTACTGAAATAAGAAAACTATGTTTACTATAATTACATTACTATTGTGTATTTAAAGAATACTAGCGGGAAATATTAAAAATAAATAAATTTTTCTCAATAGTAACATATTGATAATAAATATAGTAATTAATAATAAAATAATAGTCGAAACAGCTACTATATCATATATATTTTATGTTTATATAATAAATAGACAAATGAATAATAAATTATTGTTGGTAACTAACATTTAAGAATGAATATTATAAATTCATAATGAAAAAATATTTATTATTTGAAATATTTATCGAATACAAATACGATTACTATAGTAGTATAGTTTAATGAAGTCAGAAAGACTTAGGAGTAACTTTTAACATTTAATTTAACTTAAACATTTCTAAAAATAACTTAACGAGTAAAAAATTAATTAATTTTCCCAGTTCTGCCGCTTTTTATTATTGAAAATAATAATATTAACGATTTAATTTTTTTTATTATCTTTTATATTGTAGAAACGATGAAAAAGTGTGGACGTGCGAAAGAGCACGTCCGTTTCGGATGCAAGAATATCCGATGCAGTAATGCAGTTACATACAATAAACTCGATACATTTTATATGCACCCAACATACTGGTTCTAAAAATCTCCCACTAAAATGAATATTACATCACCATACATAATAAAAAAAAACGTCAGAGAAGAGTTATTTTGTTCAGAATGCGTGTATAGCGTTCTGACATTCTAATAGCTATTAGTATTATTTCTACATCTAGATTTTATCAAGATCGCTTTAAAGAAGATGATCAATATAATGTCTTCATAATGTAACTGCAGTCGATGTAATTTCTCTAACGAAATACTAACCTTTAAAAAATCCCTTTGTAAAATCTCTTTTAAGTTTTAAACGATCAGGCGTACGTTAAATATGTTTTTATAAAAAACCGAAATACGTTCGATATGATATATTTAATTCCATTAAAATTTTGAAATATAATAACGTGCATTTCCCCAGCATCCGCACATAGAAATTTTCCATTTTTTTTTTTTTTATGCGCAGATATTTAGTAGGTTATTTGTATGAATTTGTATGGAAATTTTTAGAATTTGTATGCTATTATATTTTATGCAAAATCTAAAAAACCTGGTGTTGGGGGAGGGGGGGTATATTAGAGAAACATTTCTAACTTCTTTTTTTCCTTCCGGAATTAACGGTTTTCGCATATTGCCATTTCCCCAGCAATCTCGCCATACGAAAATATTTTATACATTCAAAATAATATCTAAATGTGAATAATTTTATTTTTATTAATATTAAATACTTTTACAAAATATTTTATAGTATACGATACCTAAAGCATAATACGAATTCATACACAGATTATTGCATAGTATTACAAAGGTAAAATTGAGGGGTGGAGGGTAGTCTTCGAAAAATCATTGCAATAAACAATTACGTAAGTCTACAAATATTAAAAATAGACGTAAGTATGTGACAGTATAAACAGTGTGAATATTTAATACGATATACAAAATAATACCTATATGTAAATAATTGTATTAAATATTTTTTAATAATAATAGGTACTATAATAGTGGAATGAAACACTTCGTTCCCTACAGATGACCGTGAATGCATATCAGATACATCAAATCCAATCCAGTTCGGAGCAGTCGGTTAGATATTTCCTACGACGTTAACCGGTCTTATGTACCAGGTTACATAATCTATTTACTAGAATACAGTAAATTAAACACGAAACTTAGCAACTTAATCATGAATGTAACAATTTGGGGACTTTGGAGGGTCTAATTAATCCATTAATAGCCTTCCCTAAAATATTTCGCTGTTTGTAGTTTTTATATGTGTGAATATCAAAAATTGTAATATATTAATATTAAAATATAAATTATATTATTATATACCTAATAAGGTTATAATAAATTATAAGAAATGGCAATATTTGAAATGCGTTAATTCCGGAAGGAAAAAAAGGAATGGGGATTTTCAGATTAGGCATACAAATTGCGTACTAAATCCATGTAACATAGATATTATTCTTACATATAGATATTTATTTTTTGGGGTGCTGTAGAAACGTTTCTCTAGCATTCCCCATACTTTTTTTTTAAATTTTGCATAAAATCTTATGGCATACAAATCCCACAATTGTCCATACAACTAACGTACTAAATATCTGCTCAAAAAAAAAAAAATTAGATAATTCCCAGTGGGGTTGCTAGGGAAATGCACGTAATATAATTAATTTTATATCATTTAATGATACTTACATTATCATTGTAACGTCTACGTATTTGTTATACGAGTATACCTATCTGTATATTTTGTCTTGAAACGAACGTGTATTACATTGTTACTATTAAATGTAAAATAAATGTTACTTTGAAAGGTGGTAATTGGTAAGTGATGTATCATTCCCCTTTCAATTATGTCAATTTATCGAAATTTTACAACTATGTGTAGATAAATATTGTATAACATTACGTTTTAAACTCAAACGTACATTTTTCACGGGTCGTTGACTTCATCATTTACCAATCTTGGTCAATGATGATAAATCTTAAATAATACACTGATTTTTTTTTAGGACTTAATTAAACAAAAGGCCAGGTAAAAAGGTGAGGTGCATATGAATTATTTGCTGCTTTAAATTTTTTTGATACTCCGTACTTTATTTACGAATAACACAACTTATAACAAAATACACGTTTGTTGCACACACAATTCGCCAGAATATATAAATATAGTTAACACTATAACTAATAAATCACCTCATACCCAAGTAATAAATTTGATTATCGTTAGTTAGGCTTTTTCTATCTGCTAAGGTACAAAAATGAAAAGACATTATTTATCTCTTAAGTTATATGAATTTTGAAGATACCGAATTTAAAGATTATGGGTACTTTTATGAAAATGTTGATAAGTAAAATTTTTAATTTAATCATAGTAATGATTTTTAGGAATATTTTTCATTTATTGGAAAAATGACATCATTTTTTTTATAATTATTTAATCGATTATATCGTGGAATGTAAAATATATATTAAGAAGTAAATTATGAGTAATTAATTCTGAGAACATGATATTAAAATATTAAATAACTACAAAAAATGTCGTCAGAAATAAATTAATAAATAAATTAAAACTTAAAATCCACATATTGATGATACTAGGGATTAGGAGGTCGACACATCGAAATTTTCATAAATAGATATATTTAAAACAGCTATCTGAAAAATACACAAAACTTAAAAATAAAAAATGATATTGTTTATTTTTTATGAGACGTCTTTTAAAAAAAAGGAATATAAGTAATATTAATTATTATTGGCTGTTACCCAACTAATAATTTTTAAAAAATCGCAATAAAAATTTGAGTTTTTCACGGAGATATTGCAATTAATAAATATATCTGGTACACTCTGAGTTGTAAAACGATCGAAAATATTCGTGTTAAAAAAACGATGCGTGAAATATAGAATTATAATGCAATCACTACTACGTATATAAAAATAATTTTATTTCATACAGAATATAGACCCATTATGATCTAACAATACTTTCAATTTTATTTCGCATATTTTAGGATTTTTCAATTTTGAATGCATCTTAGGATTTCTTTAATTTTTAAGAGCATATTTTAAATGCATTTTATGGAAATTTTTAGGGCATAGCTACAAGCACGTCAGGTAAATTTTTAGGACATATATAATAAGTATCTGGTATATATACCTACTCTAGTAATAGCTAATATCATACGAAAGAGTTTTGGATACGCGTAAGACGTGCATGGTTAAACATCGACTGCGTGGTATGTACCTACCAATATAATAGATAGCCCGCAACAAGTAGGTGCCTATACGCCGAACGGACGGTAACGAAATGATTTTCGGAGATTTTACACACAACTACTGCAGCAATAAGTCGAGTCAAGTGACTCAATCCTGTGACGCGATATATTAGAGGTACTTATGTAATACCAATCACAAAAGAACAAACACGGTACCTATTTCCTCATAGTGTACGCGTTTGCATATGGGTCTTCTGTCAATATTGACAAGCCACTGACGACGGGCAAACAAAAAAAGCTTTTCGATTCATCTGGCCAAGGCCAAAACATAATCGTCCGGCTTCCCATCTCTCGTGTGTTTAAACGATTATATTATTATTATTATTATTATGGTGATTTCGGATGTGTTTGTGTGTGTTTTGTTTGAGCATTTCATTTTCCCGAAACATGCGCTTTGATCGTCGTAAAAACGCTGTACGGTGTAGGTATGTATAATATTATACACACGATGATAATATATTATTACTTACATGTATTTCCTGCGACTATAAATTACTATTTATGTAAACAAATACAATAATCACCGTCGCCGACCAATAATGGCTCCGGCAGTATATTATCATTTAGCACTTATATTATCGATTGAGTACCTCAAATTTACATTAAAACTGCACACATTTAAACATTTTACATTATATACTTTTCGATCGATAAATTATTTTTTTATCCTTAGGTACTGCGATTTATATCTTTGAAACAAGACGTCTTTCTACAGTTTAGTTTAGTGCTTATATATGTTCTATATATATATATACAGATTCTAGATGATATAATAATAAGACGTATAATAATATTTCACTTTGGAAAATGAAAATATACTGCATCCATTTATTTACATTTTAGACCACGTCGGAAAATTATTACGATGATAATATTATTAATATCAGTATAGAAATATCCATTGATCACAACGATAATGATTTAAAACGATGATTAAACTGTTTTTTTATTTTTTACGATCGTCTAACATCATACTTGAATTATTAATTCTTATTTTATCCCTCTTTCCTAGCTATTTTTCAGTAGTTTTTCGACTTTAATTCGCTTTAAATTTTTAACATATATATCTTTAAAAAAAAAAAAATAATAATAATAAAATTGTAACTGCGGCAAAATAATTTTAAATGTTAAATTTTTATTTTCATTACAATATTAACATTATCCAAGTTCGAATATGGTTATTAACTTATTATAATTATTTATATTTCATAAAATCAACATAACAACAACTATTAGTATATTTTCAAAAAATTATAATTTTTCAACTCGGGCACGGTTATTAACGTTTATTATTAATAGCAGTACCAACACTTTCTTTTAAAACAAACAAGACCGATATAAGAGATAGGTGTGTAGTAGGTATCAGAACTCGTGTGTATGACCGTCTAGTTATTTAATAAAAACTTATCCGGGGGAGAAAAATATGTATTTCTATTAATAAATTTAATCATTCATTGTTTTACCGAAATTGTAAAAAAATGTTCTAAATAAAATTTGCTAATTTACGTTATTTAAAGTTGGATTTTTTTTTTGGTTTTTTTTTTATGTATGAAAACACTTTTTCGGGTAGAAATAATGGTCTGATTACCATAGGTAGAGTATGCTTTCGGTAGCAAATCGCGTCTAGTTAGTACTTTATTTAGCTTATTTTTTTAATTTCTCAAAAATTTTTCCTTGGAAGGAGAAAATCTACCAAAAAATGGCGGAAAATCGGCAAAATTACGGTTTATGTTATTTTAATTTTTTTAATTTCGTGAAAACTAATTGAGTTTCGATCGTAAGGACTTAAAAATTTTTTTGAGTATTAACATAGGTAGTATACAAGTAAGGTAAAATTTTGGAATGAATACTTAGTATAGTATATTGTAATATATTGAGTTTCGCTCAAAATCGTATTTGTAATGCAATATCATTGGATTCAAATCTTAAGTATAATAAACCACTAATTTCTCCTAGGACCGAAGGGACGAAGGAGGAACATCCACAATCGACATTCCCACTTTTTATTTTTTTATGGTGATGATTGTGTTACCATAATATACAATCAATATAACATTTAAACTATATTATTTGTATTTATTCTTGATTTGATATTATACATAATGAGTTTATGACTCTTTAAATTATCATCCTATAATTTTTAAAGAAATTTAAAAATACAATATTTAAGGACTTAATAGCATTACGCTTAGATATACAGAGTGTCCCAGATCTATTTACTTTATTGGAATAACTCCGCGAAAAATTAAAACGTTTGAAATTTTTTGAATGTTGTTTTTCCAAATTATTATTTAGGAACGGATTATATTATTACCTTTATTACTTGTTTAAAAAAATACGTTTCATAAAAATATCAAAAAAATCAACTCTTTATTTCTTAATTTATGTAAAGTTTGAAGATAGCCATTTTAAAGGGTATATTTACATGAAAACTTTGACGTATCAATCTCTTAATTTAATCAAGATTTCGATTATAAGAAATTTTTTTAATTTATTTGAAAAATCATATTTTTGCGTCATTATTTTTAATATTTTAATATTATCGTGGCATGTAAAATTTGTTTTATTAATATTATCATGAAAAATCTCATTGATTACAAAATGTTATCATAGATTATTATACCTTTATTATCCATGAATTTTATAATTGCAAAAATATCATAATAATATAATAATTGTATCACACGCTATCACAAGTTATCACACAATATATAGATACGCTATAATAATGACGTTTCGAAGAATAAAGAGTTTTTTTTTTTTTTATCATAATTTTATCTTTTTCCAAACAAGTAATAAAGCTAATATTATAGTCCGTTGCCAAAATAATAATTTGAAAAAACTGCATTCAAAAATCCTAATTTTTCGAGGAAATATTCCAATTAGTATATAGATCAGAAACACGCTATATATTATATTATACGTGTAGTTATTTATTTTAATGGCAACATAATATAATATTAATCGTTGTACCTAAATAATCTTCGCATGAAGATTTTATCATCTTTTTTGCAAATTAATATTGTTAAAATTAATACTCATAACTAATACAACTAGTTACTCATTTACGTTTACTATAAGTTATATAAACCAATAGTAGATTTTTTGTAAATCAAAAGTGATGAATGATTCTAAGATTCTGAATGGAGCGAGGAATGTATTGTATATACAAAAATTTTTTTTTTTTTTTGGATAGATTACCAAGAATATGGTAAAGGGTATGCTTTCGCTGGAAAACTTCATCTAGTTGGTACTTTATTTGGCTTGAGTTTCTCAAAAGATTTTCCTTAGGAGAAAAAAACTAACAAAAAAAGGCAAAATTACCACTTCCGTAATTTTTTATTTTTTATTTCATGATAACTCATTGAGTATTAATCGTAGGGACTTGAAATTTTTTTTGAGTACTAGCATAGGTAATATTTAGTATGGTGGATTTTTGGAACAAATTGGTTGATTTTTGGCTAAATATAGAGCTTTGAATTTGTTACAAAAATGTTTAATATTACCTGCAATTTTTGGTTTAACCTTTAACGGTATAAAATTGTATAGAAGTTTCTCATATACTAACATATACTTTTTACTCATATACTATTTAATCTATTTACAAAATATTTTGAAAATCGAGACTGTCAATTTTTATCATGAAATTATAACTCCTTGAATTTTGATCATAGGGACTTGAAATTTATTTTGAATACTTACATAAGTAATTTACACTCGTGATAAAATTTTGGAATGGATTATCAGTATAATATATTGTAGTATATTGATATTCGTTCAAAATCGTATTTTCTAATGCAATATCATTGCATTCAAATATTAATAATTATAATAAACCACTAATTTCTCCGAGGACCGTAAGGACGAAAGAGAAACGTCCTAAATTGATCTATCCGCTTTTTAAATATGTTATTATATTTTTTTTCCCCGTAATATTCAATTACCAACTTCAATTTTCTGTTTTACTTCCTAAATGACTCTATGATATTATAATAAACATTGTGAAATACAACTTGTTGTAATCTTTATTGATTTTTAATAGGTACGGTACAGTATTATTTAATTATACTAACATTCGATTCTGAGAAAAGCAAGGAATGTATTGATTTTATATAAAGATGTTTTTTTTGTGTCTGAAAACATTTTTTTTTTCAGACATATAATAGTCTGATTACCACTAGTAGGGTATGCTTCGGTAGTAAATTGTATGTAGTGGATACTTTATTTAGCTCATTTTTTGAATTTATCAAAAGTTTTTCCTGGGGAGAAGAATAACTATCAACAAACAACGGAAAAACAGCAAAACGGTAAAATTCACGAGATTCGTGATTTTGACAAAATTGATTTTAGATTTTTCACGATAACTAATGCAATATTAAATGTATAGGGACTTATATCATTGCATTCAAATCTTAATTATAATAAACCACTCATTTTTCAGAGGATCGAAGGGACAAAAGAGGTACATCCGGAATAGACCTTCCCGCTTTCTATTTTTTCACTTATCGAAAAACATAATTTAAGAATTTGTTTGTCGTGGGTGAAAGGATTGTGGTGGGGGTTGATGAGAGGGTAACTCTCTCTCCCACTACGACCATCATAGTGCGTATACCCATACAAATACCACTGGTTATTACATTAAAATACGTTCTCTGCATTGAAGAGTCTATAGATAATATGACGTTATAGGTACCTAATTTTATAGGACCACTGAACATTTCTTTAAAATTTAAGCGAAACGAAGAATGTATTGTTTTTATATGGAATTTATACACTAAATACTGATACTTAAACGATTGGACATAATTATTTTGTTGTTAAGACCAAATACAAATGTAAATAGATCAATTATATATATAAAAAAAATGTAATTCTTATATAACACCAAACATTCAAAACCAGGCCTTGGAATAGGATACCGACCCGATACCTGATACCGTTACAATATATCGTAATAACTACTTAAATATAATTTTCGTTGACAGCAAATATTTTTAAAAATTTATCATAAAACATTTTTTTATTAAAAAAAAAAAACAAAATATTTCATTTTAATCCGAAACTATATTAAGTTATCATAATAAAATATTATTTATTATTATTATTATTAATTAATACATTTATAAAAAAAATCACGATCCCCTCATAAATCGAAATTTGTTAGTGATTAAAATGCACAATAGTAGTTTTATATTATTATAAAAATATAGAAAACTTGTGTCTCTATCATCTAAACCTCGCCCCAAATAAATCCCTAGAACTACGCCTGATATACAAATTTTAATTTGTATTCACATAGTTAGAGATATTATTAAAAGAAAGTCTCAATATCAGTTTTATATATCAAATTTTTTGCGAATAACCTGAAACCAAATTACTCGAACACAATAATTAATATTTCCGCAAAAAAATATAACGTTCAGACTCAAAAAGATCAAATATCCTAAAATATATTTCTATTTTTTTTTTTTTTTTTTTTGCTTTAAAACAAATTACACTAATTTACAATATTATACTGTGATATATTATAACCTTGTACTAATATTTCTGAATTTCTCTAGTTATGAAAAACAAAATAATTTACCAAAACATTACATTTTTGTTTATATACAGAAAAACCAGGACTGTAGGTAGTAAATTATATTATTGTTTTATTAATAGTATACGTAAAACGTAACCCTACGTTAACGAGTTTAAAAACAATTACAAAACAAAATTGTAATATTATATCAACAAAAATTGTATAATTTTTAGAATGAATCATGTAAAACACAATCAAGGTTTTGAACATAATTAATTGCAGATAATATGTACTATAACACAATTTGTACAAAAATATCATTTAACAAAATAATAACAATACGAATACCTACATCTATTGAATTAAAAATTATTAAATAAAATACGACAAAATAATCACCAAAATTAATAAATTATACTATAAATAATACAAGATAATGTGTTTTGTTTTTGTACGTTTAAGTTACCATATTAATGATAATATCAACACGTTGTATTAGTGTATATTTCAAAAAAAAAAAAAAAATTAATATTTAATTTTACATTATTATCAATTTAAAATTTATATTATTACTTTATAAGATATCTCCATTTGACGATACAACAAAGTAAGCAAAGTGACTTATTGTGACTAAAATATACTAAATACCTAACTAAACTAACAAATGACGTTGGAATAATAGAATAGTAACCAATAATAGTGTTTAATTCTAATTTATAATAACAAAATGTAAAATAATTTCAAATTATTGTAACATTAAGGCGTAAGATGTACGTAACTTAATATACATTAAGACATTGAAAAAATTACTGTTTAAAGGAGTCAATGATTATATAATATAATCATATTTTTATCGGTATGTATTTTTCTAAAAAATCTATTTATCAGTAATATTCAAAGTCATCGTTTATTAATAGTCAACACGAAAATTGACACGTACTATAATAATAATCATAATTATAAATGTATAACATTAAAAACGATTTCAAATAATTGAATAATTAATATTATTTGATCAATTACCCACCAATGTACAACTGTTTAAATTAGATTTTCTATAAATTTCATACAATAGTGTAATAACAATTATTTTTCGATAGCATTTTTATTGCCATTTGTTTGTGTAATTGTACAAAAAACGTCTGTTGTTATTTGCACAATTATTTTAATCAAAAAATAAAAATTCAACATGATTTATTGTCCACATATATATATATATATATATTAGCTACACAATTATTATATATTATTACAATGAAATATTAGAACATTGATCCCAATATTTTATTTCAACCAAATTCACATGTATCAATTTTATATTAATTATTTATGTTATAAATTAGTAACTCAATGTCCAGAAATTATGAGAAAAACAAACAATTATTACATAAAAAGAAAAAAATTAAAAAATGAGAGGTATTTAAAGTGTTTTTGTTTTTACCTAATCTTTATGTTCGAGTGTTTGCATAACGATGTATAGACATTTTTATCGGTAGAACATAAAATAATAATTAACCTAATGTACCCATAATATTATTTATCGTTTACGAAATTTAATTTCAACTTATAACCTGAATTCGAAATTCAAAATCCACGATAATTGAACCAACAACCATTGTGTGATGCGTTTTTAAACAATTATAAATATTATTATGTTATCAAACCGATAATATAACCACAAATATAATGTAGGTCATTGGAAATTACTAATTAACATATAATCTCGCAATGTTATTAATTGTAATCAATTTAATTTTCATTCAAAGTGTGTGTGGGACCTTTTCGTATCAGCAGATTTTTCAATATTTGGCTCAAAAAATATTATCCTGCGGTGTAATAACGTTATACTTAAGTAATAAACAATATATATTAGGTACTATATTAAAAAGTCACAATATCTTTACCATTTAAGCATTTTTTTTGCTCTATTTAATTCAAGGCACTCTTCTTTATACAAGAGCTTGAAAATAACAGATTATTTTTATTAGGTAAATAGGTAGGTAGTTAAATTATACAATTTATTACGAAGTTTCAAATGTAATACACTTATGGTTACATAATTTATACATGAATTGATACATGACAGGTCAGTTTACTGTGGTTACTGGTTAAAATGTAGAGACATAAAAGGAAGCCTGTATAGCATACATTTTTAAGTAAGTATTTTACGTCTTTACCTAGTAGATTTTATTAAAATATCTATACGTGGTTAATACCGCATAATAATTATAATATAGGTAACTTATAAGTAGGTAACCGCAATAACTTAAATAGGTTATTCTAAGTTGTTATCTAGTCTAAACTTACAAGTCACAAGATAAATTATATTATAACATATAACATAAGTAAGTAAAATACGTCAATACTCCTAGCCTTTTTTTATTCTCGCGAGTGTAAACTCGAATTAAAATTCGATGTCTAATTACAAAAAAAAAAAATCTAAGAAATATGTAAACATTTTTCTTTTTACGAATTGCTTACGACTTCCAAAGTATACCTATCTATATGTAGTAGGTATATACCTACAGATGATTCGTTTAAATATATGTTAAGTATGCGTATATGAGCATGAACGTAACTAGAGGGGACTTATCACTATCTAAACCATTTTTAGCCATCCCTAAAATATTTTAACACTTTTAATTTATAAATATATATGATTATTAAAAATTATATGTATATTAAGTTATAAGCTCTTCTCACTAAAAAAAAAAACTCTAGTTACGCCTATTCGTATGAGAGTATATACGCCGCACAATGGAATGCATAGACATGCGCAGAATTGAACCATTCGGGTGGAGTGCCTCAAATAATTTTGGACCCCTTTATTTTATACTATTATCCAGGTTATTATTCGTGGTCATACGAGTAGTTATATAATGAAAATTATATCTAGTTGTAATATATATGTAATATGTAAATATTTAAATCCTACCTGTTGGGTCAAGTGGTGTAAATATTTGTCCGCAAAGAAATATTTTAGTCTTTTCACGAAGAGAACACAACTCTAAGTTTTTCAGTGGAACTGCGCTATATATATTTCTCATTATATTTTTATATATAGCCATATAAGTACTTGATTAAATAAAATATAATTAGATTAAAATTTTATATAAGATATACCTATTTTATAAATACAATTTTTCCCCAATTATAAGAGTATATTTATAAAATTACGTTTTTAATTGTAAGGAAATAAAGCACAAAATTTCTTCTTTTGTTATTGAGTTATTAAATTTCGGAGATTTTCAAATTTTGGGCTCTAAACCCATAACTCATTAAGTCATAACCCTGTGCGCACGCCTATGTATACCTTATGGCATATTATTATTTGAGAATTTGAAATATTTATTTTTTTAATAAATCATTTGAATAATTTGAATAATTTCAAAATTATTATCGCACATTTTCCACTAAAGTACTAAGAAATACGAAATACCTATTCCCTCGACGAGACACGTGAGTGTAGTGTAGTAAGTATGGACGTATCAATGCGTTCACAGAATTTTTCAAGAAAGGGCAAAATATTTCAATTTTTAAATTTTTAATTTCACAATACGATGAGTACAGGCACGTAGTTAGGGGGGCCTTGGTGGGCCCGGCCCACCCTAAAATTGCTTTGGTCTTGGGCCGGCCCACCCATTTTTAATTATTAATAATACATTTTTTTCAGATGCCAGGTTAATAATCTATATATATTTGATTGGCTGTGAAAAATGTAAATTATAATATTTTGATTACAAATTTTTGACGTTCTGATTAAAACTCATAAATAGATATAAATAATGTTATAATATAATACCATTGTATAATTATTAATCTATGATAATACTACATTGGTCTATTGACTTGTTTACTGTGTAGTATATAGACGTGTAGTCCCATAAATATTAAAATTATTATTTAATCTTATATTAAATTGTATATTTATATTATATAGCTACAAGTACTATAGTGGTTGTTGTTATTGTCGATATTTGACGAAAACCTGTCAACAATAGTCTCAATAATTTAATAATAACATGTACTTAATATACCCATTTTAAAATAATCTATAAATATACATTTATAATTATTATTACATATTATATAATTATTTTATTAAGTTAATAAGTTATACTACTATACAAGTACAAAATTGTTAATTTAACAAAAGACGTGTTAATTCTAATGATGTATTAAAAAACTAATAATGATAAGAAAACACACCTTAACTACTCAAATTTCTATAAAAATATTACATTAATAATTTTACAAATTTTAGGGTGGCTATGAGAGGTTCTGAGAGGGCTTTAGACCCCCCCCCCCCCAGACCACTACCAAATTACGCCCATAAATTATATTATCCCACCTAATAAATATTTTCTGGCTACGTGCCTAGATGAGTAGTGTTAAATTATGGATAAAGTAATTTAGTAACCTAAAAATGATTAAAAATGTTTAATTTGTATTACATAGTGATGAAAAATGCCTTTTGTACCTTTCCTGCAGCAGGTGCCCATGGAACGTATGGTACTTTATAAACACCTACCTTTTTTCGCTAGATAATTTTTTTTTTAAAGAAATCTATATTAACAAATTTTAAATAATCATAAATATTTAATCATTTTTGATAGGACCATGAAAAAAATCTGAGACTCCCTACTGCTTATATTCATATACTGTAATACTTAAAACATTAATTTAAAATTGTTATCCATGTACCTACCTATTTATAGTTCGTAGATATAGACTATACCTATATGAGTGCTGCATTGTAACAATAGTCCTATAATTCTCAACCTGTGGATCGCAAATTCTAATAATAATCTTTATGTGTATAAAGATATGTGTATTAAAAAAAAAAATACATTATGATATTATAAAAGTTGAGAATCAATATAGTTCGTGAATTAAGTCATTATATTATTAAATATTATAATTTATACTTTATTCGATAGAAGTATTAATAGTGCGATACATTTATTATGGAATACTTACCTAAATATGCAAAAATTCTCTAATTTCTAACGATAGGTATACGTATCCTACCTATATGAAAAAATAAAATATTTATTTCTATCCATGAAGATTAGAAGTTAGAACTAGTTTATGTTTCTACCTATAAAAATTTAAATAAAAGTAAGTAGGTAGATTGGTACTTGGAAACTTTTTATAAACCTTAAAAATCTAAAATAAGTACATATATATTTGAAAAAATGCTTAACAAGTCTGACAGTTAACACGAGACGAGTGTCCTTGAAATAGACTATGCCATAAAATGATAATTAATTAAATCCGAACCAATTCTCTTTTTAATAATACCTCCATTAGGAAACTATAATTTTATACCACCTATACAAAATACAAATCGATTAATTATGTTTAAATAAATCCTACTAAATATTTGTTCAAATAAACTGGTGTTTATAAACTATAAAATGTTATATAAATAACATTTTATATTTATATTGTAGTCACGTGTAGGTACAAGACATGTGTCAATGAAGCTATGATCAATAATTATTAATTAGACTAATATTCAATGTATTATTGTTCTGTGCCCTTTGATCAATGTACTTACAGTGTTTGAATTGGAAAAATGAAAGAACTATGAACATAAAAAAATTAGCATCCTTTGCAATGATTGAATTCAACTTAATATGGGGACTTCTGAATAATTGGAAGATAAAATTTATTTTAAAAACAAGTCATTCACCCCTTCATCCTTCACCCATTCAAACACTTTGTTCTGTGTACATTACAATTTATAACTTAATACTTACAATTATCGAACAATAAGTAAGTTTTGTCAGTTTTGTCACGTTTGTTTGTTAATATGTTAACACTATGATACATAATTCAAATTAACTCGAAACAATTGTTTTAATAATATTTGATTATTAATAAAATTAAAACAATACATTGTTTCCTAATTGTGCAAATAGATACTTCAAATTCATTACATTGTAATCGAAAAGTTGGATACCTACCTAGTTAAACAACTGTTGACCTTAATATTACAAATTGTTCAGTTGTATCAAAACATTTGGCCTTATACAAATATTTTGTCATAATGCTGTCTGAGTCTATTCATCAGAAAATATAGCAAAATCACATCAAGTAATCAGGGCCAGATTAGATAAATTCGGCACATCAATATTTTATTTTACCAGCTCATCTTATAAATTTAATCTTCTAAACACACCTAAATCATGTTTAATTTCGTTAGAAAATTTTATTTTGAAATATAATTGGCGTATAACATTTACATTTTTATTTTGAATTATTTAATATTTCTCCTATGAATGTTTTCCAGCCCACTGAGATTTTTTCGGTAACTTGTCTAGCCAATATGACCCTACGATGTGATTCAACTTAAATTGACATTTATATATATATATATACATCACTTACTAAAAAAACTAAAGAGTAACATTTTAAATAATTACAAGTTCATTGTTAGATGACATTTTACAAAAAACCCACGAGAGAATATAAGTAATGTTCCATTCATTAAATTTAGTATTATTTAATTTAAGTACTATGTTCTATGTCATTGTTATTTTACCATATTCCCAATTGGACAGACAAAAAAAAAGAAATTAGTGTGGCATTCTCTTAAAATTAACTATAAATACAATGGCTGCACACATGTGACTGTGACTCAATAAACTGAATAATTACAGCATACATCAAAATTAATTTATATAGGTAAACATAGTGATTTTTATAATGTTATTTTTAATTTGTATGTAACTAATATAAACATTAATTTATTTGATTAGTTTTTAAATATTGGTAGTAGTGTTGTTTATTCTTAATTCTTTATCTTGGACTATATAAAAACAACATTATAGTTATACATGAAATACAATTTATTCATTTATAATCTACATTAATTGTAAACTGACTTTTGTCAGCAAATAGAATTTTTTATAGTATTATCCCAAATTTAAAATATTAAAACCTACCAATTCATTATTTGTATGTTATACTATACAGCTGATATGCTTGGTTTATTAATATATCCATTATTAAACAATACAATGTTGTTTCTATATTGTAAATAAAATGTTTATTTCAGTTCTTCATTTTACTTCTAACCAATCATATTGTATTTAAAGAGAAAAACAATTGAATCACAAAGGTATATGAAAATTACAAACAAAATTACCTTCACAATATAATATACTATTTAGAGGCAAAGCATTATAACTTAAGCGTGCAAAGATGTATGGTTAATCGGGCTATAATCTTTAATTCAACATATAAGTGGTAGTATCTAGCATCTGCTATCAACTATATAGGTTTACAAGTTCTCTATTTTAATAATTGATTATTATAGTTCAATATTTTTGGCATTGACATATTATATTAAATAATCTAATACTAGCGTTTCTAAATACAATTTTCCCCCTTCAATTGGAAAAAAAAGTTTTACTCAGAAAGTAAAGCTAAAACTAAGCTGAAAGGTAAACAACTTTAAATACAAAGATACCTTTTTAAAACAAATATGCTAAAAAGGCTATAGCCCAATCAGCCATATACATGCGCACGCTTATGTGTATAAGTATGTGGATGTGTTTATGTGAACTCAGATTTTATACTTTGTATTTGTATAAATAGAATATTGTAGATATTAAGTTAACACTAATTATTTATTATGATCTTGACTTGTTTAATTTACCAACATATTCAATCTATATAACATATAATTATTTTTTTTATTTTTTTTTATATTAAAATCTTACAAAAGATGAGCTTAGTTAAACACGATCACATGGAAAACTCATATATTATGAACAGCATAAACACAGATGCAATGATGTATCTAGACGACTAATTAAAGCTATGTTACTACAAATGGTGAAATCTGATCTGTTTGCAAATAAGTCACTATCGATCTAACATTACAAATCATATTCATAATCTTTACACATACACATACATACACATTTACATCCACTGTGATGAGTTAATGTCATAACCATAAGCTCATTGAGAATTTATCCATCTATGTTGGACTGATGCAGCTGATTTATCAAACTTTTATAAATAATTATATTCAACACATATCTAAATATTTGGGCAATTAACATGATTGGGTAATGTTTGAGCATCAATAGCACAATTATATGCTATCCGATTTCAATTATCACGCTATTTATTAAAATATTTCAAAAAATGTGAAGCAATTTACTACTATTTGTATATATTACAGTTATAATGGTTAACTATAATTGTATTTAAATATAAAACTTCTATTTTTAATAAAAGCCTTAAACTAAGTACAGCCACAATGGTCTGTAAAGTGTATATATTATTGAAATTTGTATAAAGTGTACGTATCAAAGTTGTAATAATATAATTAATACCCAATCATGCTACTAATATTTTTAAAAAATCTATAAAGTTACACCAAAATAATTAAAACAAAAAAACTATCAAAATACTGAATGCCATTTGTGGTTATTATCATTTCATAAGTGTACATAGTTGTAGCTAGTCTTCATAATCATTAGATATTAATAACATTCTATGAAGACATTTAAAAGTTTATGAAGTCTTATAATGTAAAAAATGCATTAGTAATGATAATAATCTAATTGCATTCTGCTGGCACTTCTTGCCAACTTCCATCGCCATGCTTGTTGGCCACTTGTCTGATAAGGTCTTCAGATGGTGTCTTACGGTCATACGCCCATCCAATTTTGGCAAACAGATCTAATATTATTGTAGTTGGGTTAGTCATATTGCCACCATATTCTTCTGCTCTATAATCCCATGGGAATGCATGGTGATAGTTATGCCAGCCTTCACCAGTGGTCAGTATAGCCAATGCCATGTTTTGCACAGGTTTTATGCGCCTGATAATAATAACATACAATTTTATTAGCAATACTAATTTAAACATTTTTTTATAAAGTTTATTACTGATCATATGGTTTTGTTCCCCAAAAGTGAGCAAAACTGTTGATAGAGAATGTCATATTGGTGAAAATTACGAATCGCAGTATACCACTAATACTAATAGATTCCATCCAGTTTTCATTCCAACAAAAAACTGGTACAAGTACAGGTAAAATAAAACAAAAAGTTATTTTGAAAAACCAATAGAATCTATAAGAAATAAAGAACATAAAAGATTAATAAATTGTGTTAAATAAATGTTGTCATAGTTTGAAAAGCAAAATATACTTAGTGTGAAACTGCACTAGAGGGTCTTTGTTAATGTCAGACATATCAATTGTTTTACTACGACGGAATACTTCTGGGTGTCCACGTTGCATCAACCAGCCAATATGAGAAAAAAACAATCCACGGTTAGCATTATGAGGATCACCATCAGTATCACTAAATTTGTGATGCAATCTATGATCATGAACCCAATCTGTTACTCTGTACTATAACAAAAATAAATAATATTTGATGTAAAATTAGATATATTGAAACAATAATAATAAAACAATGAAAATTTTATATACCTGTCCCGCAACTGAATAACAAGCCAGAAGTATAATTTGTAAAGGAACTTTAGCTTTATATGCTTTATGGGTATAATATCTATGCACACCAGCTGTCACGCCAAATTGTCCAATGAACCCAACTAGTAAACCTGATACAGAAAAATATTAAAATGATTAATAATTTACTAAAAATGTATGATTCTTAAAATATATTATATGAATTACTATTATCAATTATATTTAACATGTTACAATAATATCAAAAATAAATTTACAATAAATTACATTAATTTTGAAATACATAATTTTCATGTATATGTTATTCTAAAAGCTTAAATGTTGTATTATTGTCTAGTGATTGACATGCACAATAAGCTTATCTATAATAACATTGGGAAAAATAAGATTACCTACCTACCACATTTTATTTATATATAAAATACCTTGTAAAATACATAAATTTAATATAAAAATTTGTTATAATACATATATGATGAGCCAAAAAAAAAAAAAAAATTGTAATGTATTTATAAAACATACTGATATCAAAAGATATAAAGGAAGTGATTTATTTTAAAATAAGAAATCCAAAAATTTAAGTAAACGATTATAATATGAACTTTTTTAAAATTATTAAACATATTTTTTTTAAGTTTATTTATTTTTTATATTTAATATTTTTAACTCTAAATATTGTTTAATTATTTTTTAAATAATTTGTACCAATCAGTTATGTTATATTATATTTTTTTAAATAGCACTAAGATTACACTTAACACATTATTATTAAATTAGTTAATGAAATAATATGTATTTTAATAATATGAAATAACTTGGTAGTAAGTTTCTTGGGTTACTTTTTCTAGGTCTAAAATTCCAGGGTTATTTTTTCGCGCTCCAACATATTATATTATATTGCACTCACTCCATAGAATAGTTAGAAATTTAACATTCTTCCAGTAAAGAATTGTAAAAATGACAGCTAAAATATGCCAAGTAGTTAAGTATATTGCTGTAGCCCATAATATTTCACGTTTTGGTGGTGGTTCTGGTTTTAAAGGTTCTTCCATACTATCTTTGTTGTTGTTTTCAATCAGAGGTTCAGCCGTCTCTTCGGTCTTAGTTCTCATTTGTACTCCCATCTTGATAATATATGAGATTCAATGTATCTGTAATTTTAACAAATATATAATTAGTAAATATACTTTATAATATTTGTTAACTACAATATACACAACATAATATATAATTCAGTAAGTAAATGCATGTTATTTTTGAAATACAGTCAAAAATTTCTAAAAAGTAAAACAATGTATCAAAAAATAAATCGACTTAAAATTTAATAATAAGAAGCTAGATTTGTTTCAAAACCCATTTTATTAGTACATTCTTAATTATTAATACTTAACATTTTTTTGGATTACAAGGTAATTTTAAAAATAGGTAAATATTAGGAATAAAGATTATTTTATTAAATATATACTAGGCACTGTATCATAAAATGTTATGGATATAATATTATGTAATTTAATATAATATTATATTATATAACAAACACGTATTTATAGTTTAACGTGTTTATACTTATGTATATGGTATATCTCATTTTGATTTAACACTATTTTAAAGTTTTGAGCAATATTTTTCAAAATCTAAATCTACAGACCAATAAAAGTGCTTAATAAATTATACTATTGGTACTTAAATAGGTTTAGCAACACTAGTGAAAGCTAAGAAATATATTTTTACTACACTGTTACTTCATTGTTTGATCATTCACAAATATAACTTGAATACATTAAATATAAAATTAACTTGTTGCATAAATGATTTAAATATTGAATTAATTATAACATTAATTATAACATTTTTAAATAATATAAAAGCGTGAATATGTTCAATCATATACACAATACGTCAATACAAGTCAATCCGGAAATGAAGATATGTGACAAAATTGTAATATATTTAAATAAGAAAAATGAAACTACTAAAAAACACGTATAAATGATATGATTACAACTGTTTTGTATAAAATTAGAAATTCCAATTTTGAGTTTGGGAATGTCATTTATAGGTCAAATATATTTGAAAAAAAAAAAGTTTATCTAAATCTAGTGCTCAAAATAAGTGTGTTAATATTTTACAAAATTCAGTATTTATTAAGTGTATTTCAGTATCCCTTAATCTTCCCAGAAAAAAAAGAGAAGTATACACTATGTAGTGGTTACTTACTAATATATATTACAAATATTATATTATCAAGCAGTTGTAGGACTGGGAAAACAACACTCATGTTGAATCTCGAGAGCTGCGCAGGTTCAATAACTAAATTTATTTTTACATATGATAATACAATACAATGCCATAACTCATAGAATATTACAATCATTAATCAGATAAGTATAACTTAGATAATAACATAAATAGTATGTCCGGGAAATTATCACAATTATTTGAATACGGTATTATCCAAGAACGTATTTTAAAAAGGCGATCGCCCCTCCCTGGATTTTTTTTAAGTTCACTATTTAATCAATAATACCTATAGCTATATATATAATGACTCTTTTTATCACAATATTTATACAAATACTAAATTTAGTTTAAAAATCCCTCCCCCCGAAATAATGACAAATGATGCCTTTGGTATAATCTGGTTGAAATATTTAGTGATACGTTTACTTAAAAAAATAATCACGTATTGTAACATTATAGAATAGTGACAACAATTTTCTTTAAACATCTATTATATTTTATATTATGTTATTTATAAATATAATATATAAAAAATTAATTTTTTAAATATGCTAAAAACTTAGTAGTTCTATGGAGAAAAAACGCAACCGTAACGTGTTTAAAAAAATAAACACAAACTGTATAACGGTAAAGTTAACCAGACTATGGCTAACCTGTATTCGGTATGAACTACGAAGGAATACGTACATTGAAAAGAACACGTTGTGTTCAATTTTTTAATCAATCGCACACATACTAAAAAAACTAGTTTCATAGTCGCTAATTTCATCGAAACGAAAACTTCTGCGTTTCTATCACAATATCACAATTATATACTACGTTGCAACATACGATGTTATAATAAAATGATTAGATCTTAGATATAACTATTTTACATACTAATTTTTTAGTTACAATTTTAAAAGAAAAAGTACAAAAACTATTATTTGATTTAAAATTAGATTTTTTAAAATAGTACTATGTGTAAAAAAAAATAGTATTACGGTAGGTGTTATCAGACGTTGACGTGTTATAGAACTATTAATTCAATACCGGCTTAATTGTTCGACACAATACAGTTTTTGAAGGAATAAATTAGTGAATATATTATTAATCATGAACCTTATTAATTGAGTAATGTGTAATTATTTTATTCTGTGGTGTAAGTGTAATATTAAACCTAAAGGTTAAAAATGGGACCACATTTGCGTATATATTATTTTCAAATCTTTAAAATGTAAAATCAATATTATGTAAAACAAAACGTTTTACGAACAAAATACAAATTAATAAATCGATAATTTTTTATAAAACGTAAAAATAAAAAATAATTTATTAAAATACTAATAAAAAACTGTATTTAATCTACAATCTACTTCAAACCATGTTAGTTAGGCTAGATTAGACCTAAGTACATTCAAATTTAAAATATTTGGTCTTTAACCCAGACTTCTTAATACACATGTATTATGACGAACAATAATTGGTAAACACACAATGCACACAGTATGTTTTTGAAAAATGTTGATGTCTTTCCTCCTAAACAACTTAAACACGCCTATGCATGTATTATGAAAGTATGTGGAATTAACATTCAAAAATATTCATGTCTTATATAATTTAAATTTTGAATAAACACAACATTATTCACGATCATAACTTAACAAATTTAAATTTAAAAATGATTTGTTATTTTAACATTTTAAAAATAACAAGAAGTTCAAAATTTTTCTATTAAATTACTCGTATACTCGTGTTCCAAATATGTTAATGTACTTACCTAGATAAACATAATATACAATTTCAATACAAAAGAAAAATCTAACATTAATTATTACTTATTAGTAATATGTTTGATTATATTATATACTCAACTGTTAGGTTAAATGTGATTTTTCTTTATTACAATATATGTATAAATTAGGTACTTAACATACTTTGAACTGTTGTATATTATTAAACAGTAAACATTATCCTATCATACCTACTTATAATTGATGATTATTCTATTTCTACATTTATTACTGTATATGCATGAGTATAGATTGTATGTTCAAATAAAAAATAAAAAAATGAGTAGAAGTCAGGAGGACTTGAGTAATCAATGTAGGATTTGGTATAGTAATGTAAATAACACTTTAAAAAAAATGTAATATTATACTTGTAAACATCAATGTACGCTATATAGTATAATATATCGAGTTATTCTAACAGTTAATATGTGATTTTCTGTATTTTTTATGGTGTGTTTTTTAAATAATCAATAATAATATTGTCAATATTATATTACCAATATACAGGAGTACATTAAAATGATTAATTTAAATCAGTTGTATGTTGTTGCTACATCAGATTCTGCAGTCTGAACATAACCCGGAAAGGAAATATATAGACGTTCTACTTTTAAGAAAATGATTTTAGTTTTTTGATTTATTTAGTACCTATTATAATTGTTGCCATTGATTTATACTATCAATTTTATTTATTACACAAATATATATTGCATAGCTTAAGTTTGTTATGTTTGACTGCTGTTGTTTAATTCAATGCTCCATTTTTAGCTCATTACGTGAAAAATTCAAATAATTTATATGTATTATAATTTAATGTTTGACAATGAGTGTATTTCTTGGAAACATAATATTACGTAGTTAATTAAAATTATCGACAATATAAAAATCAGTTTTCTGATAAAAAAGATATTTTATTAATAAATAAAATAAATATGAATTGATTTAAATATATATTTTTAAATATTGTTAACTATATAACAGCAAATTTGGTGTTCGATCGTGTTTTGACACGGCTTTTAATTGACATATTATGTTATTAGTTATTAGTTTATTACCTATTTACCATTAGAACAGGGGTTTCCAATCTGTTTTGACTCGAGACACTTGATTTTCTAAAAATGTGAAAGCACCCTATTTTAGTATAATAGTATATTTTATACACATATTAAATTTTGAAAAATATGTATGATTGTTTTATGTATATAAATAATTTCGGCGACCCTGGTTGGGAACTTCTGCATTACGGTTTTAAATTTCATAAAATATTTCATTTGTCTGAAGAAAACTGAAAATTAATTTTAAATTGAAAAACATTGCTTTTCTCTTTCAGTATTTTATATAATAGAAAATTTCAACTTATTACTACTATTTATTATTTTTTTTTTTTACAAAAATAAAATATAGATAAACTTATATTAAGATACCAACGAACGTTTATTTGAAATATAAAATATATAAGTCATTATATTAATAATATTATACATCAATTGTTATTGAAAATAATAAAATGAGAAAAAGAAAAAAATAATATACTACAAATTAATATTTAACATTATTGAATATTAAAAAATATGATAGATATGCATTACATAATATTATTAATTACTATTTTAAAAAGGAAGATATAAAAAGTTAATGAATTATGGTCCTAATGGTAAATAGGTAATAAATTAATAACATAATATGCCAATTTAAAGCTGTGTCAAAACAGTCAAAGGCCAAATCTGTTGTTATATAGTTAGCAACATGGACATAGACAAGGGGGGATATGGGGAATGGATTATCATATGGGCTTTTGATATAATATTTCTCATTGATCATTTTTTTTATATTTTGTTTTTAACTAACTGAAAAACTAATGAATAATGGATTTAAAAAAATAATTATATTTTGTTATTAATCTTTTTCAGTTTAATTGTGATAGGTTGATAAGTAATATGTCTAAATATTGTGAAAATTTTTAAATCTTTACATTCATTACTGCATTAGTAATCGTAAAATATAAAATAGAATTCGACAAAATCATAGTTTCCGTGAATTTCACAGTGTCCAACCAATTTTTGGTAATTTTTCTTAACCCAAAGAAAATCTCTTGAAAAAATAAGCAAAAAAAAATACTAAGTAGATGTAATTTTCTACCAAAAGCACATCCTCTTGTTGTAATTGGATCATTATTTCTTCCCAAAAAAGTCTTATCGGATTTTTAAAAACACAAAAAAATGAAAAATGTTAAAGTTTGAAGGCGTTAAAAAAAATATTGAATTACAATTTTCATAATTTTTAACATAATTGTTCAAGATTTTGTCATAAAACACATATCAAATTTTCAACTTAAAATATTAAGAATCAATAAATATATTGACGTATTAAAACTAAAATAATATCAGAAAAAATATCATAATATTCAATTGTATAATAAATTCTAACTTTAGAAACTAAAAAAAAATTGTGACTTTTTTGAAGATTTTCAATATAATTTGTATATAGGATAAGTAGTATATGATTATGCTTCTATACGGTTTCAAACCGTTCAACCCAAAATTGCAGAAAATATTAAACATTTTGCGGATACATATTAAATCTCTATATTTAGTCAGAAAATCAACAAATCCATTCGAAAATTTTTTCTGATATATAGAACACATATTATATGAATATTCAAAAAATTGTATGTCCTACGTTCAAATCTGTATTATTTCTCACAGTTTTTTAAATCAATTTATGTCCGTGTTTCTTCTCTTGAGGAAAAACTTTAAGAAATTCGAAAAATAAGCTAAATAAAGTACTAAGTAATAATAGGTATATAATATAATAAGTAGATACAATTTTCAACCGAAATCATCTCCTACTTATGATAATCGGACCACTATTTTTACTAAAAAATTGGATATAGAAACTAAACCATGCACAAGCTTAACCTCTGGTATACAGCAGGTTAGTTTGTAAGTTCTTGATAAGTCACAGAAATTGAGAAAAATAGATATTTTTTCTGTAAATTTTTGTAGAAAAAATTAATTTAATATTAAAAATGACCTTTTATCAATTAATTATATATAAATCGAATAATCGGTCATGTGTTAAGAACTTGAGATGGTAGAGACATTACCACTAAGGCTTATTTTGTAAATTATAAATAATATATATCGAAGATCTAAATGAAAACTCATGTCTATGCCACTGGTTAATAATAATTTACTATATATATTTATTATTACCTAATAAAGTATATTTTTAGCAGAAAACTTTAATTTTAACTTTAATATTATCGATTAACTACGTAATATTATGTTTCCAAGAAATACACTCATTGTCAAACATTAAATTATACCTAATACCATTGCATTGCATCAATGCTAAAAATTATAATATATTATTTTAATTTTTTAAGTAATCGTGCTAAAAATGGGACATATTTTTATATATAATTATATAATATATTTATAAAAAATTTGTATCAATTCTATTAAACATAACAAAATAAGAAACGTATATACCTAATAAACGAAAATTAATTAAAATATATTTAATTTACTAATTAGTATTCAACGTTAAAATCATTCATTATCAATGTAATCGTAACAAGTAAATTTTAATCATCTCTAAATAATATAGATACGTATATATATTGTTAATAAAAAAAATTTGTAAAAATATTAAAAAATGTATTTTCTTAATTTCCTTGAAATATTTCAAGTTCAGAATACTAATTACGATTGATTAAATTATTAAACTAGGTTATACCAATCAATTACCATTTTCACTATTACATTATTATAAATTTACACAATCACTTATAGCTATCTAGACAATCGGATATATTATGTATGTAAAAAAATTGTAATATAAAACATAGTTGTACATAAAAGCATAACAGCAAACTTACAAGTTTAGTATAGCAAGCTATAACAAATCACAATATTCAATATAGGTACACACGAGGGTATACATAACATAAAATAAGACAATGCGTTTTAAATTTTGTAACGAATGAAATTATATTGCAAACTATTTTTGGTTTTATCAATCATTAAAGTACGTTGAACTATATACTATATTAACTATATCAAAATGCTGGTAGGCAAAGCGTATAAAATTCTAGTTAATGATTATTTACGTAATACACCAGTACTATTTATCGATCATTCATCTACAATTTACATCATAATTACTACGTTTATATAAATCTATGCTAAAACGGTTCAAAATCTCGATTTTCTGCATGTATTAATCATTTTTAATCTGTGAAGCTTAATAATATTTTAACATCAATACGTCATCAAAATATACTTAAAAATAGAAAATTCATAACAAATGAAATAAAATCGGACTGATTAATTATCATTATTGAATACCGATCAAAAGTGTACCATAGGACAGACACATAAAGCTTAACGCATTGACTATTCACTATTTGACTGTAGTCCAGAATTTTTTCTAAAAATACCGACTAGATTACATGTAAAATACATTTCCAATGACATTGACAGGTATAGGTTAGGTTAGGTATGTTAAACAAAAGAAGACGATAATAATATTAAAATAATAATATATTAATTATTATACACACGTGCCCAATAAATATTATTTTATTCTGATCAAACTTGTTGCTATGGTGGTTACGGTTACAGGTTACTAGTTATCATTAAATAACAGGCAGTATAATTCGTTAATCGATTATCGACGTACCTAAACGTAAATTATACATTTCATAAAGCAAAATGCGTAATAAATATCTCGATAATATACGTATGATCATGCCTCATCGTTCACAGTTTGCAGTTCGGTATTCGCAATTCGTATATCAATCTAATCATTAGCCTATCTACAGTATTTTAATTGTTCGCCATCTATTCAGTATTTTATAGACATAAAAAATAGACTATACGAATCATTCACGACAAATTACGAATAACCAAATAAGTTTTACACATTATTCACGATAATTTTTATGAATAGCAAAAACACAAAATGCGACGTGTAATGGTAGCTCAGAGAATATCACAATACTATACCTACCTACTTTATTATAATATTGTTTTTATAATAGACTATTATATTATAAAAAAAATAATAATAAACGTAGTTAGAAATTCATACATATTAAATATAATTAAGTAGTTTTTAAATAATAATATTACTTAAAATAAACGTAATGAGCATAATTAATAAGTTAGTGAGTATAGTAAGAAATCTATCACATTTAATTAATTGTTAAATAAAAACTAATATTTATCAAGTTTTAATTAAAATTCATAGATGATTATATAAATTTAATAGGTTAACGTCTGTAGTAATAACTTATGTTATAATTATTTAAATCAATAATTGTAATACTGTTAACTTTTATTAGACTTACCAAAAATTAATTTAATAAAATTGTAAGGTTTTGTATCGTATATCATGATTACGTTTATAAATTATATTATAGTATAAAAATATAAGTAAATAAATAATCTGATCACTGCTGTCTTGATTAAAAACTTAATGAAATAATTTTATAAGAAAAATAGCATGAAAATATATAGAGCTAATATTATTAATTAATTAAACAAATAATAAATGTATAACTATTGACTAAATATATATATATATATAAATATATCAGACACGTATTAAGCAATTTTTAGAAGTGGGGCTTTAGATTTTTTTTAGAAGCTTAACCCCCCCTTCCCTCACGGTTTGATAATATAAAAAAAATAATTGCAAAAAAATTAAAATTAACACGTTTTATGTCTATATACATTATAATGCAAAATCTAAAACAGGTGGCTAAATAATATTATTAATAGCAATTTTGCTTTTTTTTTTGGTCATGGGAGGTTTATACCCATTCAACACCCCCCCCCCCCCGCTTATAAATACATCTCTGATATATTTTTAGTGTTTACGAAGATAATGGTAAAGGCAATAACTCTAATGATTTTATACAATATTTATAATTGTTCTTTAATTAAATTATTTATATACCTACTTTAACTTTACAGTTATGGTACACTCATTTTTACTTTTAAATCAAAAATGCGGAAAGTCGATTCCAGGCATTCCTCTTTCGTCCCTTTGGTCCTCTGAGAAATTAATGGTTTATTAAAATTAAGATTTTAATACAATGACATTGCATTTGAAAATACGACTCTAAGGGAAACTCAGTCAGATATACAATATTTCATATTAATATAATATATTATACTTATAATCCGTAACAAAATTAGAAAATTAATCAATTTCAAAATTTTACCACGTATGTATAATCAAATTCGTCAAAATTATAATTTCCGTGAATTTTGCAGTTTATTCAACCATTTTTTAGTAATTTTTCTTATCTGAAGGAAAAACTTTTGAGAAATTCAAAAAATGAGCTAAATAAATTACTAAGTAGATGCAATGGTAATCGGACCATGGTAATCGAAACATTATTTCTACCAGAAAAAGTGTCTTCAGACATCTTTGTAAAACCAAACAGGGCATAACCGCGCTTTGCTCAGATTTTAAAATACAATTTTTATTTATGTAATTATTTTTTAATTATAAATTGCTATTTCGTAGATATGAATTTTAAAAAAATATTGACTTTACATTTTCTTTTTAATGTATTTTCATTTATTTTTAATAATTTTACGAAAATATATTTTATTTTCATTATTTTAAGTATACAAGTTTTACTGACATGTGTATCAATGAATATACATATTTTAGGTTATATTTTTATAAACGTCAAAAAATCATTAAAAATAAATGAAACATTAAGAAGATTTTTATTCTATATTATACATATTAATGTAATGACAATATATTTCTAAAATTAAAATTTACAAAATAGCTATTTTGTTTTTAAAAAATAAAAACGAGTGTGCCATAATTTATAGTGATGGAGTATAGAAATAATGCAAAAAATAATAATTATAAAATATTGCGTTAAACCAAAATTATTGCATGTCAGATCTCCTTGCGACATCCTGTATATACGTTAAAACAAAATTGAAAACATAATATTATACTTTCAGTACTTAAATAAATAATATAAGTATTTCAACAAACTATTAGGAAATTATAATTTATGTGATTTAAAACAAAACTATATTATAGCTGTTTAGTTTTTTCACTGATATATAAAATACAAAATATTTTTCTTATTCGAAATGCACAATACCTTGTAAGACTAGATAAATGTATATTCATTATTAATTATCTACTTCTAAACTACACTTAGACCTTGAATGCTAATAAAACTTACACATGTTTTAAATTAATATAAAGTATACAAATTTTAATAAATTTATGTAGTTGAAGTTTATATAATTAACTATAATATTAATAAAGATACAATAGCTTTAAAAACTTTTTTTGTAATTTCATATCTACCTATAATTTATTTTGGTTTTTTAACTAATCATAATTTATTATAATTAACATGTTAGCTATTACATAATATTGTATAGGCTATCGGCTATCTACAATTTACATTTTTAAATTATTTCGCGTTCAAATTTCCAAAAAATTTGCGTACACAACAAAATTACTGTCCACTATATAAATACAAATAAATAAATTTCACCATTTATTATACCTAATTCCTAATCTACCTAATCATTGAAGGAGCTGAAACACCAAATGTTGATTGATTTGGAAATTATATCTCAATTTAAAATATTTATTTATTTATATTTTGTATACTTATAGTTCTATCTCATATTTCATAATTTAATAAATCTATTACAAAAAAAATCCTAAACAAAGGACTTGGATAAATTACAGAATGTAGAAGAAAATAATAAATATTAAATATTCTAACTAAGATTAAAATATCATAAATCACTCTTTCAAATGAACAACAAATATATAAACTAAAAATTATATTTTATATTTATAAAGAAGAATAAATTTAAGGTTATTAATATGAAAGGCAAAGAATATTTGAGTAAAAATGATTGTAATCAAATACTATATCTATTAATTTTACAATATTTATTTATTATAATATAAACTAATAATATTATATGTACTATTATTCAAATTTCAGTTTCCACATAAATATAATATAAACAATATCACCACAGGCTTATATAATTATTAATTTGATTTAGCTAACACATTTATATTTATAAAAAACTAATAATTAAACTTTAACATGAAGCAAATAGCAAGAAGAAAATATGTTTAAAATATCAATATATTGCAATATATTGTGTTGGAAGTTAAAAACATGGAATTTAATCATTGTATTGTGCGTACAACAGAACCATTATGATAACAAGATTTTTGAACCGAATAAAATATAAAAAGGTCAATGTGTATCAAATTGTTAATTTTAAATTTCTTTTTTTATTTAAATGTAATAATTAGATAAGTATTTAATTTAAACTTATACAATAGGTAACATATTATTCTATTAATTTAATTCTTTTTTTTCTATTTTAATAGGCCTTAAAGATAAAATTGGCAAACATATTTCCTGCCATGTGTCCCTAGTCTTCCCAAGGTTTGCTATTCTGTAGTCTGGTTTTATAAGCTTCATGTCTAACCTCACTTGGTTTTTCCATCTCAGCTTAGGGTTCCTATTGGGCTATTACATAGTACTAGATGTATAAATGAGTAACAAATAAACCTTGTGTCAGAAATGGTCCCCCTAACCTTAATTTTTTTTATATTTCACTCATAAAGTTAGAGAACCGATAGGGATACTTAATTTCTTTCAGATTCTCTACTCTCTGGTATTTGTATTCAGACATGGCTCAAATATTTTTCTTTTTAACACTAGTAGGTTATTCATCTGTGTTTTGTACATTGTCTAAGTTTCACTTCTATATATTACTATAGGTCTTATTAGAGTTCAGTAAAGTTCTATATTCAGGCCTTTAGGTAGAATTCTTATATCTATACCTTGTTTAAACCATATCGAATTTTCCCATGGTTTTTGCTTGTATCTGGGCTCTTATTTTAGTGTGTATGATCTATTGTACTCTTTTAAATTTATATTCATTCACTTCTAAATGAGTGTGTGCGTTATCCGCTAGTCATTTTCTCAAAGCACTAAATTGTCTATATATGCTAACAAACATTACTGAATTTTACACCAAAATAATCTATACAGCCTTCCTTCACTACTTCTTCTAAAGCTAGATTAAACAACACAAGAGTTTGCACATTAACCTACCTTAAACCCGTTGTTACCTGGGTACCATTTAGACATAATATCCTACTTTCACTTTAATTTCTGTGTGCATGATTTAAATTGACCAGTTACTGTGACATGCCAAATTTCTGAAGTTTAGTTAGTAGGGATTTTCTATGTATACAGTCATGTCTTTTTAAAATCAATGAAAATTATGTGTACTACTTTGTTATATTCCCACACCTTATGGAGAATCATCCTCAATATATTGAAATATGAATATATGATCTGTCGTTTATCTATTTTTTGTAAAACCAGCCTGATATTCCCATGGTCCGATTCTCTCTAATATACAATTAGAGATTATTTTGTAAGTATGTTAAAAAATGCAATTCCTGGGTAATTATAGAAGGTTGTCTGTTACCTTTTCTGTAAATGTGACATATTATTGTTGTTTCCCATTCTTCAGGAATTTTCTTTTTTTTTAAATTTCTCATATTAGTACAGACATATTCTAGGAAACTTTTCCCTGGGATTTTTAGCAACTCACCTAGTATTCCATCTTTACCCAGGGCATTAGCATTTAATGCTTTAATTCATATTTCAATTCCTCAGAGTAAAGTATTTATAGTTTTATTTATTTTGTGGGTAATTTATATACTAATATTAGGTAATTAATTTATATGATAAATTGAAATATTAAAATATGTATATAATATTGTATATTATATAATATAATATATTATAATGATATTAATTATACATTTATTTTTCTTACTATATAATTATTATAATTAATGCTTATTAATTATTATTAGATAAAATTAAGTTTTTTTTTTTAAGATCAGTAAATTTATCAACAATACAATTTTGTACTCATTTAAAGTATTGAAAATTGAAATATTTTGATCATATTTAATATTATACATTGATATTATAACTATAATAATAATATAATGATCTGAGGTATCTATTGAACATTTAGATATAAATCACATTTGTATAATATTATTTTGGTTAGATATATATTATATATATATGTATATTATATATACATATATTATATAACCTACCTATAACATAACCAAAACTTTAATCATCTTATAAAATAAAGCAGGATTATAATGCGATATGGTTATTGGTTATGATTAAAATACGTCTTAGAAACACGTTAAAATATCTACTTATAAACGGCGAATGACAAATAAAATTTATAAAACAATATCGTTTGATATTGACTGTTATATTGAAAATATAATTATTAATTATACGATAATATGCATAAACGTGTTTTATTATTAAAAGATAATAAAATAATAATAATCACGTAGATAATAAATTAAAAGAAAACAAAAAAAGTAAAATTCGCCGTTATAAAGCGTTACGAATTTTGATGAAAAAAAAAAGTCGTTACAGCAAATAATTTATCGCAGTTTTGATCGATAATGAAATAGTATCACGCGCAGAGGTCACCGGCTTGTGAGTTGATGCGGTACAACGTTGTTGGTGGCGACGATGGGCGGTGCACAGGAAACAAAGATCGCGGAGACCGCAGAGGACAAACATATATTAATAATATATAAAACACTACTCCACAACATAAAACGATATAACTTCCGAAGATTTACACATGAAAACGTTTTAAATGTTCTCATCGTTTCATTTTTAATAATATTATTGGTGTATGGGGAACGTTACCTGTTCGTTGCGGTTTGGCTTATAATCGTCTAGTTTAAGAAAACGCCACGAATTCGTTCAATATCTTTAGAGCATATCTTTAGGACCACCTCCGGAAAAGTCGCGAACAACAATTTTATTAAAAATAATAACCAACTATTTTACTTCTAACCTCTCCGGACGGATGTAGGTTGCGCATGAGGGTAGGCTATTGATTTAAGTAATGACATTTCGCGTGCACGAGGGTCACGGGTTTTTGAACGAAAACAAATATATTAAATAAATATGTTGCGTTTGCCGTCCAAAATCAAAAATAACTAAAACGATGAGTATTTGGCTTATAATAGGTCGCAAACACAGAATATTTTTAGAAGTTAAAACGTAACGAATTAGGTTAGTAACTTATGCTATCCAACAGTAAGTTTAAAATACAATTTTACTTACTTGAGTATTCTTTAACTTTGGTGACTATACACGAAAAAAAATGAGTACTCACGTTATAAACTTAATTATTATACGTATATGAATTGATTTACTATTAATTTTACATATACAAAAAGTGTGTATTAACAAAAATATTTTACAAGTAAGCCGAATTCACACTAGAAACGATGCACCATCGGCAGACTGGGCCGGATTGCTGCCGGTTTTTGCTATTTAAGCGGTCGACATAACAGCGATGGTGGCGGCGAATCGTTGCGTCTTTATCGTATATATACAGAGTGACACATTCCAATCATATTTATATCGTCTTTGACAGAAACCTGGTTTTTGCTTTTAAAATATAATTATCAAAGTTTTAATTATTAATAGTTTTCTGGTAAATGTTTGTGGGTTATTTAAATTATATTGTTATTATTATTTTTATAAAACAACTTAATTCAACAATATGGTATTTTATTCTGTAATCGATTATTTCTTTTATTAGGTTAGGTATTGTATGTTTATAATATATTGTTTTATATTCTAAACAAATAAAATATATTTTAAATTATAAATAATGTTAATATTGGTTATAAATGTATAATAAATATTATTCGAATTTATGCGTAATGCTCATCTATTTGTTAATAATCAACCAATGTTTTTTTCATTATTAGCTTTTTTTTAAATTAATACTTTATAATACAAATTAATTAAATGTAAATTGTTCAATTATAGCAATTATTTTATTTGCTATATTATTTTTTAACATAAAATTAATGATTTGTGTCAACGAAAAATGTTGTACCTTTAATTGTACCACTCTGTATGTATAATTTATTTGGCGTGGTCAATCTTCATGGCATGAACACTGGTAAGTTGTACAGCCCCTTTTTCGCATTCACCATCAGGCAACAGTGCATTGTCGACGGCATAGCACACCAACACATTATGTCGGTGGAAGTGGAACAGTCTATCTTCTTTGGACTCGTTGTAGTTCCTACACTGTAATGCATTTGCTGGGACAATTCTTATGACTATTTCAAAATTTAATTTTCCATTTCTTATATTTAATAAAAATAAATGTCCAATGTATCATTTTATAAATTCACGACTTAACTATAAGAAGTAGTAAATGCCTAGTACATTTATAAGTATATAGTAATAGTTACTTAGAACGATATGTATTTTTATTATTACTTTAACAGTAATTTGTAAAAACTACATTGATTAAAATAATTGGTTTAACGACTACTTAACAATACAACTCGTAAAATATTATTTAAATACATAATTATTTCAGACATTTATTTTATTCAATATAGCTATATTTTTAAAATATTGTTTTTGGGATTTATATAATCTTGCAAAGCTAAAAGCTTTTTATTTTGAAATATAGTGGTCATGTTAGCGCACACGGATCTAAAGCAAAGATACTATATATGGTAAGGGTAGTAGCGACTTAGCGAGTTTAGGCAATTTTTGAGAGTTGGAATTGGAATCATAATTCATAGGCGTAGCGCATGTGCAGAATTGAATTGCAGGTTGTACCTCAAATAATTTTGGTCCCTTTTTATACTTTTATTGATAGAATTAATGAGTGTGCTCAAGGGGGATGATTCATGGGGTTTAACTCCACCACTCATGAAACAATAATGATGCCAATGTATGTACTCTGTATAATCTATAGTGGTCCGGAAAATGAACCATTATCTCTAGAAAATAAAATTATTTAAAAAATATTTGAATTAATTTTTTCAGGATTCCAGAGTTTATTTTCTGGTTCATATTCGGAAAAGAAGAATGTGTTGGTTTTACAATATTTTTTTTTTATTTTATGTATGAAGACACTTTCAAAAAGAATATTTCAGTAGAAATAATGGTCCGATTTCCACGAAAAGGGTATGCTTTCGGTAGCAAATTACATCCAATTGGTACTTTATTTTTTATCATTTTTTGAATTTCTCAAAATATTTTTCTTGAGAAAAAAAAACTACCAAATATTGAAGGAAAAACGACAAAATTCACGGAAATCGTAATTTTGACGAAATTGATTATAGATTTTCCATGATAACTAATGCAATATTGAACATAGGTACTTTAAATTTGTTTGAGGATTCTCATAAGTAGGTAGTTTACACATGTAAATTTTTGGAACAACTTATCAATATAATATATTGTATTATATTATTGAATTTCGCTCAGAATCGTATTTAATGCAATATCATTGCATTCAAATCTTAATTTAAAATAAACCGCCAATTTCTCCGAGAATCAAAGGGACGAAGGAGAAACGTCCGGAATCAACCATTCCTATTAAACAAATTATTAGTTCAACCCCCCCCCCATCATAGAAAAATTCTGAGCACGTCACTGATACAATTATGTAGGACATTCGTGGCGATTACAAGTAGTTTAAAATAGTAATATTTTGTAAATATTTTACATTTGTATTTGTTGTTATCAATATTTCAAATCAACTTTTATAAAGTTGCCTATTATAAATTATTATGTTAGATTAGGTTAGGTAGGGGTAAACGGGGCACTTGCCCTAGACTTCGCACTTTTATAATATATTATTTTATATTCATTATAATATATTTGAAATAAATTAAAGAATTAATAATTATGTACATAGTTTAAAATTTAATATTACAAAATCATTTTTGAATTAGACTCAATGGCCCAACCAAAAAATTGCCCCAGCCCTCGCTCTAGACAAGGCCGGCTTTGAGATTTGGCATTACTTTTTAGGTACCTAGGTATATTATATTTAATATAGTATACTACATAAATCATGTATTTTATAAATAAAAAAAATAAATACATTTCTTCCTACAATTATACCAGTATGGCAGTATATTTATTGGATTCTACTTTATGTAATTTATGTTCATATAAGTAGGTACCTACCTAAGTTGCCCTTGGATAGTTGGATTCATCACTGTATGGAATGGTAAGATTCTCGTGTTACAATCACACCTTTTGTTAAGAAAAGAATGACTCGTGTGACATAATTTTATTATCTCCCCAACGAAAATAATGCTAACAATATTATAATTATTAAAGTAGTTAAAATTGAAAAATATATTTATCAAATTTTACTTAATGATTTATATTGTGGAGTTAAATTGACATTGGTCATCATAGAATTTATTTTATTTCATTATAACAGCATGTCCTATATAGGCTTTAATCCAAATAATCCAATAAAATATATTTATATAATACACTATGGTAGTATACTCGTACAGTCATACTATTATAGTAATAGTTATTAGTATATCTTATACAGAGTGGGAATGAATAATAATAATTGAATACCTAGGATTGATGTGCATGGTGCATATATAGGTTACTATTTCCTATATTGCAACTTAGAAGCCAAGTTATATAGGTACTTAACTTATTAACTTAATTCACAATCCATCTATTTCTAATAAATTAATTCTTATACCTATTACTTATATAGCTCTCATTTTAATAATTGAATTCCCAGCAATAATTTAAGTACATTTAAGATCTTTTAATCTATTTAAAAATAAAAATAATTTTAAAAAAGTAATTTACATTGATATGTCACAAATAATAAACCTAATGAATATTTAATGTTTTAATACATGTTTTATAATATTATATATCTATATGAATGTAGTTGGTATTTTTATAAACATAATTCTTATTAAGAAAATATTTAATATACAGAAATTAATGACTAGCATATTAAATTATTGGAAATTGAATTTAAATATTTAATATTAAATTTAAAAAATGTACTATAGACTATGTTATACATAATTTAACATTATATTTTAAATACAAATATTAATTCAATTTAATCAATTATTTATAAAATAAGTGCTATTCTTTAGTCTAGTTTTAGATTAAAAACAACTATGTTTTAAAAAATATATAATAAAAAAATCATCAGAAATTTGCTTTTTTTATATAATTCTATATGATATATACATATAATATAGAGATTATTGCTTTATTAATTTAAGAACTATTTATGTATATAGTATAAACTATGTATTATAAATTATGACTATTTTAAAATACATACCACACATTATGCATACAATGTCTATTTTACACAAACTATGTTGTATACACAATGCATTGTATAAGATAAATATAGTGTCCTTTATTTTATATTCTTATCTATTTCATTTAAAATTTTAAACTTTATTGTAAGTAATATTTGTATAAACTATATTGTGAAAACTGTAATATGTATATTTTTAAAGCTAGTTTAGCATAAAAAAGATTATTAACTATAAAACATTTTTCATAATTTCATCAAAAACTCAAAAATATACCATTAAGAATTTAAAATTAGTTTCCAAATTCTACCAAGATTAATATAGGTGTCCAACCATGTTTGTCCTGGTCGATAACTTATGATATATTAAATATTTTTAAAATATGATTTATATGATCTATTTACATTTAAACAAGTCACTTTTTCCTTATTAAAAAAAAAAAAAAACGCTAGACTAAAAAAATACAATTTTTTTTTTCATTTTAAGTAATTAAATTGTTGAGTTAACAAATTTATAGTCTTGATTTTTCTAAAAATTCTAATTGAATTAAAAAATAATAACTATACATCCAAACTGCTAAATGAAAAAAATTTATCAAAAAAAAATTTTATCAATTAAACATTGCAAAATGTAGCAGCTAACGGTTAGTGATAATTATGTTATGACTGTTTCATGGCGATACCTTACTAACTTCATTAAGCATAACAGGGGTTAATAACAGGAGCTGAAATAAAAAAGTAACACCACAATTAACATGGAATATGAATTGATAATAAAATAGATTCCAAAATCAGATTTCACAATTATGTAGATCAAAAATTATTGACAGACACACACAGCCGAACATTCTGTACATATATATTGCACGAGTAGAAAATTAAAAATCCAATCCAACTAACAAGTTATAAAAATATTAAATTAATGATTGAACAATTTTAATTAATTAGGGTCTACTTAAAATGTAATTAAAGGAACTAAATAAAATTATTATTTTTAAGTAAGATAATTAATGTAACAAAAAATATTGAAAATAAAATATTTTTATTTTATGTAGATAGAATTGTATTACTCTACTACTTTTACAAATACTATGATTAATCACGTTTAAAACCAGGTTTCCTTATTTCTGGTGGTATATATGATATATCTTCTTTAAGTCCTTTAGTTGTAGCCTTTTTCTTTTTCATTCTTTTTAATTTTTCTTCTGTTATTAAGTCGTGTTTGTATTCATTGTCAAAGAAGAACAACAATTGTTCTTTTTCCTTTAGATCCTTTTTGGCTTGCTGGACCTTCTGCAAACGTTTCATCTTATTTAAATATTCCAAATACCTATGTAACTCTTCTCGTCTGAATAATTCCCAATCTTTGTAAATCTAAAATAAAATTGATATAAGTAACTAAATATATGAAATATATGAACATTATTTTTATATACATACTTTTTTTTGAAGTTGTATTTCTTTTTCTTCATTTTTGTTAACAGTTTCATTTACAGCATTTTTCGTTTCTTCAGACAAACTTTTGTTTTCAATTTTTAATTTAGAAAATCTATTTTTTAACTTTTCAGCATTTTCGGGAGCTTGTTTATTTATGACAGAATTTGCTAATTCCAAAGTTTCAGAATAAACAGAACCATTAAATTTGTCTAGATGATTGTCTAAATCATTCCATTTATTATAATAAACTAAACCAAGAGTTTTAAAACTATTACCCAATACAGAATTATCAGATTTACTTATTGCTAGCATGGTTTTCCCAACTAAATGATCACCATTTGTAAGATCAAAGTGATCATCAAAATAGGGATTTCTTATAAAATCTACACGCACTCTTTTAATTTCTTCTTCGTCATCATCATCTGGATTAGTCTGTTCTTTTTCTTCAATTATTTCTTCTATCCAATCAACGGGATTGGTAATATACTTTAAACATGAATACAAGCCCATAGCTTTGGTAATTTCATTATCTAGTTCTTCTTGTAACATTTGATTGGAAGCAATTACTGCAGCATTTCTAAAATTATTTTCTTTAATAAATGTATCCATTAGTAAATTACTCAAATAATAGTCAGGGAAAATGCCATAATTCAGTCTGTCTTTTAATATTCTAATTAGGTTGTCTCTGTTTTCTGATTCAAGAAACAATCGAATAACAGCATGATGTGTAGACGGCAGCAACGTACCAGCTTGTGCCGATAACCGAAACTTGTGTGTCAGATCGTCTAACTCATCCAAATATGTTTTATCAATTAAAGAATTAGCAAATATGTCCAAGTCAATAGCATTAATTTGTTTGGATTCATTATTTAACATTGTAGACAGCTTATGATACAAAACTTCAGGATCAACTTTCTTCAAAACAGAACAATTTAATCGTTCTTGCCATACTTCATTACATTTGTACGCATCAGTCAAAAAGGACCTAGTTTTATATAATCGACGGACAGCTAATGTCAACATCGACTTCTTTAAAATAAACATTATGAAGCCTATAAACTGTTATATTATAATAAACACATAATTAAAAATTTAAAAAATTTAAAGTTAAACTGCTAATAACTAATAAACAATTAACTTCCACTTTCTTAATTTAAACTAAACATTAGAATTTGAAATTTAAATAATTAACATGTGACTAAATTTTTTCAATGGAACTATTTTACTATAAAGTATAAATTATTAAACTAAATAAGTAAATACTATAATCACAAATACAGATAATACGGATGTCCATCAGCTACGGTTGGTGATGGATCTATCTACGACCGTGCCATCAGCCAATCACAAATCATAGATATTACTGATAATAGAAAAATTATCTATTATTTTCAAACAAATTAAACCCAAGGAGTGTCATTAGCACAGTTTAAGAAATATTCTATATTAACCATGCTTTAGCCACAGAATAGATGAAAGAAAATACTTTTTAGAAGAAAATTCCTTCACCAATTCTGTGCTTTATTAGCCAATAAAATAAATCAGCTGGATTATAGAAAACTAGCACTCTTATGATAAGCACTGTAATATTTTACCGCGTTTTTTTAACTATCGGTTTAAAATTTAAAAATCGGGATTTTTTTTTTTCAAATCGTAAGTTTCAATATTTTTAGAAGTCTGAAGACACTTTATCGGGTAGAAATAATGGTCCAATTACTACCATAAGTTATGCTTTAGGTAGAAAATTGCATCTACACGGTACACTTAGGTCATATTTCGAATTTATTAATCATTTTCCTTAGTTAGAAAAACTACTGTTTAAAACATATGATTAAAAAACTGCGAAATTCACAGAAATTTTGATTTTAAATATTTTATCATAAATAATGCAATTTTGATTATGGACTATTCTTATAGGTAGTTTACATAGTAAAATTTTGGGTTTCTGTCAAAATATTGAGTTTTAGAATATTTAGCTTAAATATGTTTCATAAATTGTTATTTTTTTTACTCTCTACAATGTTCAATATAATTTGCAAATTTTTAATTTTTTTTGAAATTTAACAGTAGTAAAGTCATATTATATGATTTATTTCAATTTTAAAAGATGTTGTGAATTGACAGTCAAATTTTTTTTTTTTAATAAGCCATTAATATCATAGAAATTTAATATTTTTATCTGTAAACTGTTCTCTTTCGGGCAAAAATTATGGTCTTGATTTTCGATATCACAAATAAGATATGCTTTCGGTAATGAAATTTGTTTAATTAGTATTTTATTTAGGTCATTTTTTGATATTGTCAATATTTTACATTGTTTTCTACAAACGCAGTATTATTACATTTTAATATTAATTATAATTTAACATTTATTTCTCCGAGGACCAAAGAGACAAAGGAGGAACATCTAGAATCAATTTCTTAGTTTTTTTTAGATTCTAAGTGAAGCGAAGAACGTATGGTTTACAATGTTTTTTTTAATGCCTGAAAGCATGATCTCGGGTAAAAATAAATGGTCCGATTACCACAAATAGGGTACCCTCATCAAATGACATCTAGTTGGTACTTTATTTAGTTCATTTTTCAAATTTCTCAAAGATTTTTTTTCAACGAAATTACGATTTTTGTTATTTTAGTTTTTATTTCGTGATAACTAATTGATTTTGATCGTAGTGACTTGAAATTTTTTTTGAGTATTCACATAGGTAGTTTACACACATAGCAAACTTTTGAACAACTTATCAGAATAATATATTCAGTTTGCATCATTTTTAATGCAATATCATTGCATTAAAATATTAATTATAATAGATCCCTAATATCTCATAGGTTTTAAAAGTATGAAGGAGGAACATCCAAAATTGACCTTGCCGCTTTTTTAAAATTATGTATTTAGTATAATTACCACTATTATAACATTTTATTGGGTCAGGGTTGGACGTGTAGTCTAAATATTTATTAAGGAGTAATAGGATTAAGGTTTAACCCTAGTTTTTTATGCTGGGTGGCATTTAAACTCTGGAGTAAGCTGGCCACCTTCCCCTAAATAGTCCAATCAATTGGTTAACATGTACTATATGTACACTATACATGTCAATATGTACTAGTTAATCAAGAACCATCATCGATCCTTTAACATGTGATGATTGTTACCATGCAGGTAGCATAGCATGTTGTTAGAAGTGAGTAAAAGATAATGTAAAACTCTTAATTTACTTCTATTGTGATATTTTGATACCACAATTTTCATGTAAGAAACAAGTTGCAATTCTACATTTATATATATTGGTTTTTCATTCCTGTTTTAAATTGTCTACTTATACAGTTATTCTTGGGCATTGTATACATTGAAATTGTAAAATAATGAATAATTTTTCATATTTATCAACAATAAATATTTTACAATGTAAAATTTTATAAAATAAATTTTATTTTGAATAAATAAAACGTCATATTTTATAAGAAAAAATTGTTTGTTAAAACAAATAAATACAATAAAATAAAGTAATATACTAAATATTAATATTATTCAACCAATACACATAAAAAAAGGAATTTTCTAATTTAAAATAAAAACATATAAACAATATTTAATTAATGTACTTATATACAAATATATATATTTAAATAATAGTTTTGTTTTATATTTGTAATAAAAATTTAATAATAAAATATTTAAGTATCTATTACATTATTGCCATAAATTCTGGTATCAATTGAATAAGTGTATAGTTTATAGAACGATAACAAAATTAATAATATATATAATTATTATATAATATAGGTACAATACAAAAATATATGTTATTATAAATGTATAAAATATTAGAGGTTTAGAAATAATTTTTTAATAATTTACAATTAAATATAATGAATTTTAATATTCGATACCTTTATTAATCGTTTTTACCCAAAGCATATATTTTGTCAAATTTAAGAATTCTATCTAATTTGTTATAGAAAGCTATCACATCAGGGTTTGCCCAAACATGTTTTTTATCAAAATCTAAAATTCTTAAAGCTTCTAAACTTTTAGCTCTAGATAATGCAACATAAGCTTGTCCAGCTTCAAATACTCGTCCCAAAGATATTTCTACACAATCTAATGTTAAACCCTAGAAAAACAAATACTCAAATAAATACTATGTATTTATATTCTATGTAAATAAATTTGTTAATTGAATACATAATTTTTATAATGGAATTAAATTTATACAATAAACTATACAATTACCTGCGACTTATGAATAGAAAATGCCCAAGCTAATTTCAAAGGTATTTGTTGTCTTGAAATAAATTGTGCTGAAGGAGTTTTGATAATCCACTTTTCAATTTTTATAGGGATCATTTTACCATATTTGAATTGCACAATAGGAGAACCTGAAGTATGAATTATAGTTAAATATATTAATATTAAATAGACATAAAAAATAATGTATTTAAAATATAATTAGTTAGTGTTAGAAATACAATATATAATCTTCTTTTTATAAAAATTATTTTGTTTTGTTTTTAATAGGTAGTTAAATAATAATAGAAAATAGCCTTCGTACTAACCATTTTTATCAAAATCTTTGACTATTCCTCTAGCTCCATTTACTAGTCCTGAAGATACACTTATATTTTTTAACAACATTACTTGAGCACCAATTTTAAGAATACAAATTTTTGCTACTGGAGTATGATCATCTAACAATTTTGTTGGACCACTATCAAAGGCTTCAAATTTATATTCTTTGCCTGGCAAATCAAATAATTTTTTTTGATTAATCATTTGAGCATCAGCAGTACGACAACATAGACGCGTGGGGACAATATCATTTTGTTCCAACAAATTAAAAGATGTGGCTTTTAGTTTTATAGCTACATTTGGTTCTACTCTGAAAATATATTCAACTTAATGAAATATGTTTAAAAATTGTAGAATATTATTCTACTTACTTTCCTAAACGGAGATTATTCAAAATTTGTATAAATTCATTGTCAGACTGTCTATGTACTACTTTTAAATTGAAACACCGAAATTGGCATTGTTCCCAAGTTTTAGTTTGAAAACAGAATCTAGTTTTACCTTGTTTTACTGGAGGTAATTGTAAAAAATCACCACATAATACAAGCTTTATACCACCAAATGGTTCATCACGTTTTCGTACAACTTTTGCTATTTTATCAAGCTTCTGAAAAACCAAATAAATATTTTTATTTAACTATGTATATAGTAAACCTAATAATTAAAAAAAAAATATATTACTTCAAAATATTCCCCATCAACCATTGATATCTCATCAATGATAAGTATTTTGCATTTTCGCCAAACTTGTGCAATTGGTGTTTTTGAAGCCATTTCAATACCTCGTTCAATAGTGCATTCTCCATTACCAATACCAGCAAAGGAATGTAATGTAACTCCACCAATAAGACAAGCTGATGCACCAGTGCTAGCAGTAACCATTGTAACATCAGGTGGTAAAGTACTTATAATGTAACGTAGTAAAAAAGATTTACCTGTTCCTGCACTACCTGGAAAAATACAAGTACAAGAAATTTATGTGGTTACATTTAAATTAAAAACTTACAATTGTTAATTTAATGTGATTTAGAAAAAACAAAAAAATTTCATTTGAAATTGTCATACCTATTAATAGATGTAGCAAAATTTAGAAGGAAATGTAGTCTTATGTAAACTTTAAAACATGGTTATAGAGTACATTAAATTGCAAGTTCTTTTTTTTAACCTAATGACTAATTTTAGCTTTAGGTATTAATATATATATATATATTATATATTACTATTATCAAAATTGAATGTACTAAAAACATTTGTTGACAAGTATATACTAATTTTAACTTTAAAATCAAGTAATCGATACTATTTTACTTACCAGTAAAAAATATGTTATTCTTAGTATTTATAGCATTAACTACTTCTTTCTGTTCATCATTTAGTTTATCTTTGAAATTATTTAAATAATTATTTTTGACTTCTAATTTTGCCAGGTCATTATTTAACTTTCTTTTTTTTTTGTCTGGACCTTCTAATTTAGTATCTATTCGTTTAATATCTTTTACATTTATAGGACTGATTTCTTCAGCTGAGTTACTTTTAACAGCAAAAAGTCGTTCTCTGATTTTTACCTACAATAGTTAATTGTGAAAAATAAATACAAATAGTACATTATTGGTACCTAGTTTTATACTATTATTACTATTTATACTGCAATAACATACTATTATAATTTATATAACTTATATAACATACTTGAGGTGATTCCTTTCGTCCTGTCACTTTGACAAAAATAACCTTGAGAAACTCAGACAGTTGTGCAACAGGAGCATTTGATAGCATCATCATAACTTTATCAGATTTGAAATTAATTGTTGCTTTGCCATCACCAGCAAAACGTTTGTGTACTGCAATATTTTTCAATGCAAATCGGTAAACTACACCTTTGTCTGCTGTCAATTCTATAAATATATCTCGAAAATCATTTCGTGTCAATATTAGTTTGGCTGTAATTGATTTGAATCGTTTTAAAACGACACCTTGAACGTTTAACCACTCTATAGAGCACGAACACTCCAATGCCATTACTTAATTATACTAGGTTTGTAAATAAACACAAATTTTAGGTTTTAATCATTTAAGAATAAATTAGTATTTTCAAACACCAAGTGTTATAATAAAATAATATATAAAACTTAAAGCAGTTTTCTATCTTATTGAAAGTACTAATTACAAATTTACAATAATGAATTATATATTTTTAATATTTGATATTGTTTATATTTTTACTTTTGTTTACTAAATAGTAAATACTAATGTTTAACAATAACTAATTAATAATAGCGGGAATTCTTCAAACTAATAGGTAGTATTATAAATTATAGTAGTAAATAGTAAATGGTAAAAAAATACTAAATAATAATTAACAGTTATAAAAAAACAGAATTTACTTGTTAGTTTAAAATATTTATTTTAACTGTTATTTTAATAATGATACTGTAGATAGCATCATAACACCATATATCTGTGATAACACCACAAAACCAGTTTTATAAATATAATCTGTGATATACTTGAATGATAACTTAATAGATAAAAAATTATGGTCGAAAATTGATAACTTCTTTAGAAATAGTAATAGATGATAAAAAAAGATAACTATTAAAGTATTATCCATGACAAAATAGATTTAGTTTGTCATGGTATTATCCTTATCGTAATTTAATATATTTTATACCTATTGGTTATAATTACTCTATTAGAAATTTATATTAAAAAAATAGTTATTAGATATTTCTGAATTTTCTTGACCACGTCTAGTTATTGCCAAAGTAGACTTTTTTCGGAATATCTTTTATAATTTTTTTTCAATATTATATATTGATGTCTATACCTAAAACGTAATGCCAATTTTTAAATACAATTAAAAAAACTAACTATTTATTTATAGTTATAGTGAGAATTATATTTTATATTTTGTGTTTGTCAATAAGTCCATTTATTCTGTGTTATTTTATATTAAAAATGTAGTAAAAAGTAAAATACCTATTGTAATTTATAAAGCAGTGTTTATAAGTATTTCTACTTTCTACTGTTTCTAGTGTTTATAATTCTGAATTAAAATTTGTTTAGATTATATTTTTATTTTATTTTTATTTTCTATCATTATACGCTACACCAATAAAATATTTTTGGACATTGAGAAAAAAAAAATATATATAAATTTATCATTTGTTCTTGACCTACATATTTTGTGGATGTATCACATTATCACAGAGATACCGACTATATAAAATATTTCACATCCTGTTTCATATAATCTGTGTACAGTCCTTCCAAAAATGATAAGAAAGAATGATAAGAATTTTGGATTATTTGGAAGTACTATAGTAGTAAGTTTTAAAAACAAAAAGTATTTTCTAAAATATTAAAAATTTAACTAATTAGAAATGTAATTCTTAAAAATCTAACTACTTCCTTATCAATAAAATGCATGCATATGACTGCTCGTGTCTGGCACTCGTCACTACGCTCCGTAAATCGAAAAATCCCTCTAAATGTTGTGCAAAGTTATAATTTAAAACTCAACTAATCTGAGTTTTATATTACAAGTTACGAAATTTCTTTTCTACATTTTTAAAATTTACGATGTTGGTATTGGCCGTTTTTTCAATGAAAAGTATTTCGTATTATTTTTTGGAAGTATTCCCCCTACATTTGTACTACATTAAATATTTTCAACCGTTATATGTGGTGTCACTGTGGAACACTGTTGCTGCTAAGCAGCCGTTTTATTTCTCGTGTTGGTAATCGCCCCTCACACACATGCGTTGCGTGTTAGCTTGGTCGGTAACGTTTATGTGTTCAGTCCGCTACCCGTTCTCTTAACAATATTGTTTCGTCGTAATATTTTTATAAAGTCTTTATTCTATAAATAATTTCGTGATCGATAAAAAACAATCCCAATTCACTGTTTTTAATTCTGATTTTTCTACACGACAACGTCAGGTTCAAAAAAATATATCCAACCGCATATTAAAAAATTGGCAATATACTTCGGTGTACTCCTTATTACGCCCAAATATTGATTTCCAGTTGGCTGGGAAACCAAGATACAAATTTTATCTAAATTTTCAAATCAAGCATTCAGGTCAGTACGATTTATGTAAAATTATTTAAATTCTCTGTACATCATTCTTTGTAATTATTTCTTATTGTTTAGTTTATTGATATTGTTTGAGAATAATTATTATGATAAAATAATAAAATGTCATACCTAATAGGTTTTAATAAACAATTTTTGTTTAATAAATAATTTATAAAATAAATATTGTTATAACGAATGTTTTTATATAGATATTCTTAAATTTAGACAGGTAATTGGTAAATCAGTTTATACTTTAATCTTGAATTCTCGAGAGCAAATAATTTAGTATAATATAATTTTATGTGTTTATATTAATTACTAAATACGCAATACCTATTGATAAAAAGTACTTATAATTGTATAATTTATAATTAAGTGCAGGAAAAAATATACAATCTATCATATCTAATATATTATACATAGTTTATGTAAATTATGTATATTATAATTTTTAAATTTATAGATTGTGGAGATTTTGTTGTACCGTTATATTAAATAACCTGTATTCTTAAGACAGATTTAGTTTGATATTTTTTTATTATTAAACGTATTGTGTTTCACCTAATAAGTAATAACTTATAATTATATCATATAATCTTAAATAAATGATTGCTTTTATTATTATACGAAGAAACGGTCATACATAATATTATTTTGGTTAGGTAAAATGTAGACATTTTTTGGTTTCCTCACTCGGTTGATGTAATGGATTTATATTTCTCATGTTTTATAATGGAAATATCAGTATTTCTTAGGGTTGCCTCGTTTTGTAATTTTGTTTTACCGCTTAATAATCTTTAAAACCTTGTCCTTTTTCCCCATGTTTACTTCAAGATTAAAGAGGGTTAGACATCTGTTTAAGTATTATGTATCGGTAAATTACTGCCAGATAAAAATCAAACCCGAACGACGACCCTACCTAACTCCTTAGATGTTCACTTTTTTATATAATAGGTACCTACGTGGATTGTAGAAGCCACTGGGGCCATGAAGCGTGAAAATATTATGTAGGTAGGTGGTACCCACCTATATATAGGTAGTATATTGTATAATATAGTATATAGATATACATTGGTATAATTCATCCATACTTAAACCAGATCTTATCCCTCTCGCTTTTTGTGCACAGTACACCTTCATCGTTTTTTCTCCCCTATAGAATTCCGACTGGAACATAAATATACTTACAAACAATAGGTATTTTTTTTTCCTACAACCTGTTGTCGACGTTTATTGTTTTTTTAAATGTTTACCTGCACCATTGTCTGATAGACATATTTTTCTTAATTAGAGATTTGAAATGTACATGTATAGTTATTGCAAAAGGTTTAATATAATATTATATAATAGTGTTGTCCTTTTAGTAACGCGAAAACAGGTGTGTGATGGGAGGTACATTTGTAACACATGATTATTATTAACACATCCCTCCAATGTTCTTATCTATAGTCGATAAAACCATAAAAGCTGTGTAGGAAAATACATGTTTGTAAATTTGTAATTAATTATTCTTATACCATTATGCTAAATAATATCTGATTTCCACATTGTTCTTTTAATAATGGTTAGTTATTATATAGGTATATGTTTATAGTTTATATAGTTTTTATAAAAAATCGAATTTATAAAAACGAAAATAAATAACAGAGATCAAATAGGTACAAATATTTAAAAAAAAAAAAAAAACTATATAATTGACTATAAATCGATAATTAAATTATGTTTTCGTTTACAACTAGTATTACTACTTTTAGGTATTTAAATACATTTTAATATTATTGAGGCACTAACAGTAAATGGCTTAAACATGTTAATTATGTAATTAGTTAATTGTTCAAACTGAAGTTTCTATTGTATTGATCATATATTAATTGTATTTTATTTTAATTACTATTCTTATTTTAACAAATAATGTTTTTAAGAGTTTTTAACATTTTTTTCGTCATTGAATTTTAGCTGAGATTTTAGTAGGGTAATGCAATATAAAATTTGATTATGGTACCAATTGAAAAGTGGAAAGTGTCCAATGAATAATATAAATTATACCTATATACTTACAAACAAAACATTCTATAATATATTGTATTTTATAACGAATTTCTGAGTCTTGAAAAATGTCTCTCCTATATCATAATCTAATTTTTTAAAATTATATTGTTGTACAATATTTTTATAATATTATGTATAACTTATAACATATTTTTTTGATATTTAAATACTCTTATGTTACATAATATATTATAGCTGTGTTATTAAAAATGTATGCAAATTTATATTAATTCATTTTTAGCTGTACCTATATATTAGTTTTGAATTTATTTCAAGAATTTAAATGTTGTATAATATAATACATTTATTAGTTATTATAAAAATAGTTGGTGTTGTAAATATTGCTATTTTCAACTATTTTTGTTATTTTTATATCATAAACTATAAGTCTATATACGTAAAAATATTAAGTATAAGTAATGTTTTTATATTGATTTTATTGTATTTAGTTTTTTAAAAATCTATATTTCTAAGAAAACATTGATATTTATTTTAAAAATTATACATTTAAAAGATTGAACCGATAAGAGGTCTGTATCAAAAATTAAAATAGGATTATTAGGTCACGATTTTTGCTGTTGAGTAGCGGCAACGAGTCCGTTTGATCAACAAAACAACATATTAACGTTAGACTAGTAAATAACCACTAGGTATGAGATAAAATAATAAAATAAAAGCTATCTATTGTTCCCGGCGGCCAGATTAAATCATAACTGGTTTTCGGTACCTCCAGCTTTAAAAAAAAATGAGCCTTTTAATTTATATTGTATATTTGTTGGTTGTTCTTGTCTTCTTGATACTTGAAAATACGAAGTTTTGAATTTATTTATTTTTTCATAGCCGACAGTATTAATAATAGGCGTCGAGTGAGACCCCTGTGGTTGTCGGATTAATCCGTAGATAAATCAAGCATTGTTTATAAATTACGAAAATGAAAGAAATATTGTTATTACAATAGCGGTTTTTGGTTAGGTCTGACTAGGTAGTCGATCATTGAGTAAGACAAATGTTAATAAGCCATGTTTATTGAATCGTATATGTCTGGGACTTGGATGCTGGGTCGTGAAAATAATGATACAATATATTACCTAATTTTCATATGATCTTTTACGAATTAATTAGAAATGTTAAATGCTTTTTCAATAAATAAAATTTCAAATATATGGTGGTCTTTAAGCTCATTTGGGTAGGAAGGGAGTTGCATACGTTTCAGATATAAAGGTGTATTTTCGTACATTGCGTAAAGTTAGATTTCAATAGTTTTAAATTAACTTAATGATAAAAATATTAAATAATATAGTACCTTCCTAACTTTTTTTATATAGTATAGTATACCTTATACATAAATAATTACACTGTACCGGGTTTCTGTCAATTTATTATAATGTGATAAACTTGTTTAATAATTTATTCCTTATGTATTACATTGTGATATACGTGTTGTGGATATTTAAAAACGGGATTTCCTTACGATTAAAATGTGTAATCAACTCTCTGGTGGGTAATTATGTTGTAGACCGTAGTTATTATCTGCATAAGCCAACGCATCAAATAATATCATTTTTATCTCTTGGTCAATTAGTTCGTATTCATGCATTGTTTAACGTGGACAATATCGTATGAAACTGCCGGAATAATGCCCAATTTAAAAATCGAACAGCGTGTTAAATTAAAATTTCTCGTTAAATTAAAAAAATCGCCCACAGAATGTCTAAAGATTTTGACTGATGTGTACGGGAATGACGTGATGTCACGTACTCGAGTTTTTGAATGGCATAAAAGATTTAAAGAAGGGCGAGAAGTGGAAGTCGACAAGCATCCTGGTCGTCCTTGCACATCGAAAACTGATGAGAACGTCGAAAAAATTGACAAAATTGTCCGAAAAGATCGTCGTCACATTATTCGCATGATTGCAGATATGATAAATATAGACAAAGCAACAGTTCGACAAATTTTACACAAAAATTTAAACATGAACAAAGTCTGTGCCAAAATGGTACCAAAAATCTCAGTCAAGACCAGAAGGACAACCGCAAAAACATTTGCTCTGACATCCTGCAAATGATAAATGAGCAGCCAAATTTATTGGAAAATCTCATTACGTGTGATGAAACTTGGATTTTCCATTATGATCCAGAAACAAAAAGACAATCAATTCACTGGAAGACTGTAGGAGTCCTACTTCGCCGAGAATTAAGAACGCTGTTCGATTTTTAATTTAGGCATTATTCCGGCAGTTTCGTACGATATTGTCCACATTAAACAACGGGTGAATGCGAACTAATTGACCAAAAGATATAAAATTGATATAATTCGATGCGTTGGCGTTGATTACACTATAATCAAAATGAAATCCCGTTTTTAAATAGCCATACCTCGTATACTTTCAGTGGCGTGACAAACTCTAAATTATAAAGAGGCCAACTTTTAATATACCAACACCCATTAAATTTTTTTTGACGTTAAAATTTGATCTAATTTTTAATAATTGTTAATAATGATAAATAAATCATTATTAAAAAGAATGTTTGTCTTGAAGGATAACTAGGTAATTTTTTTTTTATATAAATTCACTAATCTTACACCTAATTACTACTCAAAATGAAGGACCCACCCCTTAAATATCTGTATACTTTAATTATATAGCTAGGTATAGCAATAACCAAATGCATGTAACATAAGTTATGTTACTTTTAAAAGAAAAGTAATAATAATCACTCTTTGTAATTCAATCAATTTATAGAGTATTCTCTTATATTGATAAAATATGTTTGCACTATATATATTTTTTTCTAATATAATGTTCAAATAGTATTTTTACCAAACTATTAAAGTTTAATGGATAGAAAACGTAACTTTCTTTCCATCAATGTTATCTATATTTGGTATACTTTCTTTTAACTTGTATTTTGTGGCTTATGAAATCCTATGCATTAAATAGAGCGTGTCATTTGTCAAATATTATAGTCATACGTATATTTATGTTTATTGTTTAAATTAGCGAAGAAGTCTGATAAATTTCTTTTTACATTCTCGATAGATGGACGTTTCACTTTAATAGTTAAATCTAACCTATTTAGTTTTTCATTCTTATGTATTTATGTATTATATTATTTACTTTGCATAAATATTATTGTACTAAAAATAGTTTTGGTATAATATTTTAGAGTAATTAATTAATTATTTTGTAGACAATTTTAAATTGTTGAACGATTTCAAAAACTAAATGTTTTTATATTTATAAATTAAAAAACCCTCGTCTCTTATCATGGATAATATATTAATTGCTTATAAATTATAATGGTATATTTTGTGACTCCGAAGAGTGTGGTTAAAAATAATTTACGTATTAGAGACTTTTTTACATTTATACCACTTATACGACGTTATACTGATACGACGTTATACCTTTATGTTTGTATGCATATTTCTTATGATCTGATAACTAAATATCGTAATTTGAGTATAGCTGGTCTGAGTGCTAATGGTCAACTTACATATTATACTATATAGATATTATGTGGCTAAACTGGTTTCCTTGCGTAGCGTATAACCAAACTTCAACCGAAGATGTGCATCTGTCTTGTCTGGCCTGTGTTCGTCGGTCCGGAAACACAAACGAACTTGTTTAGTGTGGGAAAAAGACAGTTGGTAATGGGATATGATCATGACTTGTATAGGTATATAGTAGCACTTACTTCCGTACAGGAAGTTAGAGGATAGCGTGCGTATGTTATTAGATTTTCCCGTTAATGCATTGGTGCTGTAATAATAATTTTATTTGTAATATTGGAGTATAATATAATAATATATCACTGTGTATTGTATGTATTAAATTTTATACATAGTATATGGTAGTATAATATAGTTATATATTATTATTATAAGTATATTATAATAAATAATAAACCATAATAATTCAAAAATCTTACCCAAGTTATTATTATATTTAAAAAATATGTATCACCATTACTTATTTAGGTGTACGGTGTACCAAGAAGTATACCTATAACTATAGTTAATAAATACATAAATAAAAAAATATTGTATGTGATTTATTACTTTAATTGTTTTACAATAATTTAATACAATGTAGGTTAGGTTACAATTTAGGTCTATCATATCTTCGAAAATATTATTTTTTTTTTTAATTTAGAAATATACCTAACTGATAGGTGTTATACTTTATATTGGACTTCAACACACGATTCCTCTACAGTATTATAAATATAAACAAAAACAACAAGTTTATCCCTTTTATAATTACCCTTTTATCCTTTTATATGTCGTATAATAATAAATAAATAATAAATATTTCATTATATTTTTGAAACATAATTAATGAAATATGTCCATTTAAATGGTGGATAGTTAATTTATTTTAAATTTTAATCAATGTACTTAATTAAATGGAAATTAAACTTTAAGAATAAACAATTGTTAATATAGGTAGGTACATTATTTTGATAACTGTTATAAGTTAGCATAATAGTTATAACTTATAACTGTATAATGAATTAAATTTGGTCTATTACTAATTAATAAATTACATTAAAAAATAATTATAGATTCACATTAAAATACTATTATCGAATATGGAGTTTTATTATGTGCTTTAATGTTTTTTTATTATGCTAATAAATACCATAAATATGTTACTATATTATTTTCCAAAAATACAATACTTATAGTAATACCATTGATTATAGAATAGACTATTCTAAAATGAATGGTAATACATATATATGTATATATTCAGGATATAGTCATAATATATATTATATATCTACTACTATTTAAAAAACTTGTCACATATTTCTTCTAAAAAATTCAGTTATGTACTCGTACTTAGGTAAAATCATGTAGAGAAGATCCTATATTATGGTAAACTTTATCTCCATTATTAGATGGTGCAGTTTACAGGTTCATTGTTTATTTTCCATATATGACTAGTAATCATTCCCAGTATACAAATTATTATGCATCTAATGTTCTCTGTTGTTAAGTGTTAGTATTCTAAAAACAAAATGTTGACAAATATATGACGTGATGAGATTTTAAAATTTTTCATTTTTATTGTTACAATTCACACTGTATGGTAAATAGTATTCACGTCGAGATATTTGACTTTTTTATAGTAGTAATGACCATAGACAGTAATAGGTTGGCATTTATGGGAGTAGGGGCATATCGCATATCTATACCCTTACATTCTTCTATGTGTTATTTTTTATGGCTACATTATTTTAATTTTATTCCTTCACACAATTTAAACAAAAATCATAAAAGTACTCACAGTGCTAGAAAATTAGACGTATTTTCTGGAATTAAAATAATGTTTGGTATTATATAATAAAAAACTTAATAATTCTACGATTGTCCTTTTTAAAATTGCTAAAATTATTTTTTTTTTAAAAAATACATTTAAAATTTCATTTAATATTTATTTTAATAATTTATATTTTAAATGTATTTATTATACTTACTTATTATTACATATATTATATTATATTTGATAAACTGTTTATATAGTTAAATGAATCGTATTTTATAGCTTTGTAACATAGATTAGCTATGCGTTTGAAAACAATGACCATTTTACATTTGTAAATATTATACACAACATGCTATGCAAAATCAAAGTAATTGCCTATCATGTGGAAAGTTTCAATATAATTTTTAAACCAGTCTATTACAATTTATAATATTTATAATATATGCGTTCAAACCGGTCGTATGTGATTTTGATAACATATACATGTTTTCTCTAGTCACACAATTTCACGCATAAGAGTATAAGACTATCTATAATGTTAAATGTTAGTATTAATTTATAATGAATACTAATGATTTTAATGAACTCTGTGACTAGTACTGTGTTTTTAGTATTTCATCACATGTGTATACGAAATAAATGAGTATGCAGAATTCATTAAATCATCAAGACACAATATTTAATTTATATTTATTTAGACAGTTTTATGTCATATACTATATAGCAAGATTATATTATAATATTTTATACTTTATGTGGGCAATTGATAGAAATCTAGATATCCGTACATAGAGTTACGGAAATACGAAATTGGAATAAAAAATGTCATCAAGATGAGGGTCTCCTTTTCTTTTTCTTTATGTTTACCCATATTAAGAAAAAAACAAGGACGTACTGTGGCATCCGTTAAATCTGTTTATGGTAACTTGTTTGTTGAGGTAGCCTTGTACTTAATAAATCTCTAATAAAATTTAATTTTTGTTAATGTTATAGTTTGTAAGTTAAAAATAATCGTTTTTAATAATTTTGTTTACAACTTATTACATAACAAAATAATATCTTCAGTTAATTTAAATTTAAAAGTTTATATTTTTAAAATAAATTTGTGTAATTCATAGGTAGATGATTAAAAAACCAAAAGCCTTTTCCCACGTAATTATATAAATAATATAATATTTTATTTTAAAACTGATTTTTCACAACCCCAATGGGTAGTACTATTACTAGAATAATTACTGTTCCTTCTTTTAAGTTTCAAGTGATAAACATTAAAATTTGTTAAAGTTTTAAAATGTTGTTGACCTCTATATTTTTTCTGGTGTTTATTAACTCGAAAATATGTGTACCAACTTAGTGTTTTAAGATTGTTACACATACACATACGTATTTTTTACTAAACAAAATAATCCGTTATGTAACAATAGCAGGTATGGTTTCATTGTGTCGTCAAACGGATTCAAAAGAAAAAAAATAGCCCAGCAAGATGTATAACAATATAATAATATAATCTAGTGGCTCTATAATACTTCACATGTGTTTATTGACCGCAAGACAACAATCGTTTTAGATCTATTATATTCACAGTATAATAATCAAGTACCGTTGGGAATGAAAAACGGAAAATTGCTAATGAGCACTATAAAATATGGTATCGCCTATTTTTTTTTTCATTTTTACGTTATATTATTGACGTATATAATGATGTTATACATATTATATGATATATGCTGTTTCTTAAAGTAAATAATATAAACGTACGACTTTTGGACGATCTTAACAGATTGACGTCCTTATTTATTGCAAAACATTTGAATAATACACATCAATCATAATTCATATAAAGTGTTCATTTTTGCTTAGGTAGTAAATAATATTGGTAATTTGATTTATAAATTTGTTTAAGTCGATTAAAATCGAACACATGCAACAGTATAGGATACAATTATCGTTGTATTATTTTTAATAACAAGTATCTATCACATGTATTTATGGTCACATGGAATTATGGAAATATGGAGAAACCAATTATAGTTATCCAACACTCATTGACATCTTATGCTATAACATCATGCAATAACAAGGAATCAAAAATAGTTCATTAGAACGTGAGGTTTTATTTTTAGTTAACCAAATTTCAGAGTCTTTTAGGGTGATTGTAGCTTGCTCCACACTTTTTCAGAATATATAATTAAAATAAATGTTGTATTATAAAATATGATTACTATATATGTTTTACTAGTTTTTTTTAAAAAAAAAAAAAATATTGAGACTTCAATGAGATTGCAGTTTTACATAGATTAATATAAAGTATAGATAATATTTACAAAGTTAGAATTTGTTTAATAAATTATATTTAGGAATAAAACTCCAGTGTCTTATTAATATGAAAAAATCTTTCGCCTTTTACTTATTATTACCACATTATTTTAATATATTTTATACATTATAAAATACATTTTTTTTATTCTAAAATTGTCAGGCACCAACGTATAATTAATATATTTAATAATAATTGTTTCTATATTTTTTCTATAGCTTTTAAAACAAATATAATGGGAGAAAGACGTGGTACCAAAGCACTAGAATTATGGTGTAAGCGTGTGACTACAGGATACGATGGAGTTTCCATTGAAAATATGTCAACCTCTTGGAAAGATGGACTTGCATTCTGTGCTCTTATTCATCATTTTAGACCTGATTTGATGTATGTATTTTGATTTTTCAATATTAAGTTAATAATTTTAAATAAATATTTGTTTTTATTAAATTTACATGTCATAATTATAACATAAACTATAAATATAAAAAAAAAAAATTGTTTTTGCAATCGCTTTATTATTTACACGTAAAACTTCAACATGAAAGTTGGTTCTAAATTACTTATTTATTACAGATAATTAATAAGGAATCGAGTAATATCTTCTATGTTATGTGTTATTATTAATTAGTTAAATAGTTGTTCCATCAAACGGTGGGATATAGCATATTATGTTTATCATGCGATTTCATTTCTGGAACATGGTATTTTTTTCCCTCTGTTGTATTAATATAATAATACTTAATTATTTAATAGTAAGAAATTTACAAATAAAATTTATAAAATATAAATAAATAGGTATTTAAAATGAAATTTCAAAATAATATTATATTATATTAATTTCATATATTATAATAAGCAACTTTAAAGGGATGAACATTTTGCTAATATATTTTTATTTATTTCAATTTTGCTGTAAATAAAGTAAAAAAGTTAATAGTTATACACATAAAGGGTTATATATAAGTATTTATTATAGCTTTAAACTAATTTGATCTATATAATTGTATTAATATCCACGATTGATTATTTACATGTCACATATTATGCGTTAAAATTTCTAAATATGCACCACCCAAAAAACGGATACATAATGGTAATTTTAAAAAAAATATTTATAAATAAATTAGTAATTAATTATTACTAACTAATAAAGATATTTATATATAACCCGAGTAGACTAAACCTGATAATATATTGTTTCTTATATAATATGCTACACAGAGTGTGTGACAAGAATAATATGACAATTCATTTGTACCTTGATATAATATATAACAATTCAAAATCTTTAATGATTATACAATTCATGATGTATTCAGTATGCTCACAGGTCATAGATTATTTACATTATTTCCACATATAAAATAGTGTATAAAATTTACATGTTTCTCTCAAATATATTTATTAATTTTTTTACTCATTTATAAATTTAATAACAAAATTGGAAAGTTTGATTGAAAAATGATTGTACTTTTATTCTATAAATTATTTTTTATCAAGATTAATAACCTTTTCCTAGTCTAATAGCCGCCAATATTTTTACCATCATTGTACGTGAAAATGAACTCAAGGTCACGTAACTTCGGTATCACATATATGTTATATAATATATATAGTTTATATTTCAAATCTATAATTCGCTTCGGTTATTGTAGCATAATTGTCGTGCCCATGAAATAAATATTTTTCTCATCTTCTAATAAATAATAACAAAAAAAAAAAAAAAATAATAGTATCTACCTAATAAAACACGTGTCATGTATCATAACAAAATCATCAGAGGTTTGTAGTAGATAGACGAGAAAATTGCTCTAGGAAAACTAATTTTTTAGTTCATTGAAAATGAAGTATACATCATTGCCGCAACTAAGTTATACATGGCCCGGTTGCGAACTATTATTTTGATATAATATCCATTTATTTGGGGTCTTGGGGGCCCCATATAGAGTTGTTTTAGTCATTACGTGGGGTGTTACGTATCCCTGGTCTCCCCTCTAGTTGAGGTACTGGTATACATGTCACAGAAATTACGAACATGACAAAATACAATTATTCTGTTTAATACTTGTACTTTTCTTCTCAAGTATTAATAATTAATAGTATAGTGATAAAACAAATTATAATAAATATACAATAATAATATAATACATAATATGTATAATATATTATATTTCAGTGATTACAATAGTTTGGACAAAAATGATATATATGCTAATAACGAGTTGGCTTTTCGAGTTGCTGAAAATCATTTAGGCATTCCTGCACTATTAGATCCCGAAGACATGGTTTGTGTGGAAATACCAGACAGATTATCGATATTAACTTACCTATCACAATTTTATCAAACCTTTTCATCACAGGGTAAGTTATTATTTTATATATCTAATTGATTATTTATAACATGTATAGTAAAAAAATAAATACTAAAATACTGAACAATTAATGGATTTTTCTAATTAAACAACGGTGAAAATAATTTATAATATTATCTACCGTGCCTTTTTATTTATAACCTTAAAAATGGATTGTCACATATTTTATTAATTTTTTTATCATATTTTATAAACTTGAGTTTTATTTGTACTTTTTTACTGTTAATTATTTTTTAAGTGAGTTATTTCATCACATTTTATATTAATGATTATAACATATATAAAAATTCGTAGTTAAATATACATAATCATCTAAAATCGCTAACAATTTTTTTACTACTGGACATGTGCAATATAATCATTATATTATGTTCCTATAGAAAAATAAAATCATGTTCGTGACTATGTTATTTTTTCCTGGTACTTATTTTAAGTAGATTCCTCTATACAAAATGATAATTTGAAGGCGGTGCATGCATGCATGCTTAGGTTGCCGGAAATAGTAGTAGAAAACCTGTTTCTATCGGGTGCGTGTGATCGACTTGATTGAATGGAAAGGCCTAAAGAAGAGACCACCAATGAGGTATACAACCTATTACAAACTAGAAAAGCCCCTAAACATCGATTACAAATTATAAATATACTAATGTTTTATATATAACTATTTATATCAGTTTTTCTAAATTAATTAAAAATACAAGTAGATGTACACACATTTGTTTGATATTATTTTATTTTTTTGTATATAAAAAAAAACGTAATGTTAAATTATTATTAGTAAATCAACGTTTGTTAAAGATTATTTGATTAAAATTCAAATAATTATTGAGACACATCTAATAATTACTAAATTCATTTTGATCCTAAGTTCAATTTATACTGTTGGACAATTTCTACATTCGTTTCACTACATATGAAGGACTATATATATATGTATATTAAAATATTTATTTATATTTTCTGAAGTATCGACATTTATTAATTCATATTATTGTATCCATATTTTAATAATGATTACAAATATGTTAAAATCGATCGTGGTCTTCACTGGGTCAGTAGCCAACAATGAAGAAAATCGTTTGAATAATCTTGGAACCCAGTTTGATAGATGAAGTTTGAAACGTTTCTACAATTAGGCCAATGCGTATACACTATACAATACTGATTAACTTAGCAGTGCTGTTTGGCAAGTCGACGTATAACAAGAGAAAGACATCGAGTGAGATAGAGACATGAAAACCTGTTCTCGCAACTCTGTTTGTAATTTATTAAGGTCACATATGCACATTGATCCCAATGAGAAACTTTCACTGATAGTGATTATTAGATTTACTCCTTCTCCACGCTTCCTTTATTGCAATTACTTTGGCAAACCTTCTGAAGACTGAGATGATTACATTAGGGAAAATATACAGTTAGAGTGTCAAAATATTATGATTTTTTTTTTAGAAAATTATATAGAATAAATATTTTATTATATTGTATACACAGTTCTGTAAAATCTACGTTGCCTGCAGGTACTCTAACACAGATATTATGTCCTTCTGAAGGGGAACAAGTTTTGGTTAAAATAATGTTTAACCGTGACTACAAATTTTGGCTATATTCCAATCCGTTGTCAGTAGGTAAAATAAAACAATAAAACAATCTCTCAATAATCGGTTCTGTAGGTTCTTTCAATCATTTGAACCCTATATAGTATGAGGTTAAGCTTTTTCTGCGTTTGACCTCTTAACCACCAATTTTCAGATTTAATTTATACTCGTGTAACGATCACAGAGTTCAATAAGTCAAATTGTTAAATAATAATATATACTATCACATTTTCTACTACTTAACTACTTACTGACTGTGTGAATGACCTATAAAATTTGTTATTTAAACTACGTTTTTTTCCACGAATAAAATATATAATATTTATTCTGCAATTGTATACTCTATATAATCTCATGTATATTATATTATTTACAATAATTTACGAATTCCGTTGTAACGAGAATATTATTCACTGCTATTACTTTATTGCATAAACAATATTATCATTACGCAGTTGCGCTTGGTTGTAGCCAATAGGGGACTGATTATTAAGAGCTCGATATTTATATATTTTTATCCTTGTCATATTTCAAATTTAATAGTTAACTTGTTACTTTTTTCTGGGAATTTTAAAATCAATGATACATCAAAATTGGGTATTCCTGTTTTTTCCATTTTTGATTGTATTTGTATATCCATTTTATTCTGAGAGAGGAATTTTTATTTATTTTTTTTAATTTTATTTAGTATTTCTAAAGTTATATAATACAAATAGATTGCACTTTAGTAGGTAACACGTAATTTTTTTATATGCAAGAATCTTAAAAATTATTAGTTGTATATTTTTTTTTTCTAATTCATTTAAAATTTGATTCTTTAATGAATTACTAAAATTGATTATTTACATTAAAAATTGTGTGTATATTTAATAATTTCATAAAAAGTAGAAATAAACAATTTTGGTTTAGAAGTATAAAAAAGCGGGAATGTCCATTCCGGACGTTCCTCCTCCGTCCTTTCGGTCCATGAAGAAATTAGTGGTTTATTATAATTAAGATTTGAATTTGCATTCGAAAATACGATTCTGAGCGAAACTCAATATAATGAAATATATTGTACTGTTCAACTGTTGCACAATTTTATCACATGTGTAAACTACCACCTATGAGAACATTGAAAAAATGTTCAAGTCCCTACGTTCAAAACATAATTAGTTATCACGAAATATAAAAAATCAAAATAACGGAAACTGTATATTGCCGATTTTGCGTTATGTTTTGGTAGTTTTTCTTCGCCCAAGGAAAACATTTTGAGAAATTCGAAAAATGAGTTGAGTAAAGTACCAACTAGATACAATTTTCTACCAAAAACAAACTCTATTCTTGGTAATTGGACCATTATTTTTACCCGAAATCGTGTTTTCGTACATAAAAAAAAATTATTCTAAAATCAATACATTCTTCCGCTTCTCTCAGAATATAAAATATATAATAATATATTTTTGTTGATGAATGTAAATTAGTTTTATTTATTTTATAATTATTTTAGCTGCAATTATGAATAATATATAGGTACCTACTATGTTTTCGAATACGTATCTAATATATACCTATTATGTTCTCTCGAAAATGTAGGTACCTATTACTATATGTAGTAATACTATATACTATATAGGTATCATAAAATATTATATTGTTATAACACGTTGGTAAATATTTTTTCTATATCAATTATTGTTCAATATTGTGTACTTCCTGTATCCATAGTTTTCTAAAAACAGTATGTTATTTATTAGTTTTATTATTACAGTTCTTTTTTAATTTTTAATATAAGGTTAAAATTGTAATATTGACAAAACACATACGTAATTGAAATAACGGTCGGTGGAATTTGTATTAATATATATTACATATATTTATATTTAGCAGTTTTACATTAATATTTCTGATGATAACAACAGGTCAAGATCTAAAAAGTAACTAAATTTGCTAACATTATAAAATCAAGACATTGCAATTTGATTACTATAGTATTTAGTCTAAAGATTAATCCATTTTATACTTATTTCAAATGAATTATTTATTTAATAATTTATATGATAATATTCTTATAAGATTTATTTCCTATTTTATATGCCTTCAATTGGAAATCAAAGCTTATTTCTTTTGTACAATAGATAGACATATTTTTGTATTGATAAACGTACATTCAATTCAATACCACTACAATTGTTATTAATTACGAGTATATCATATCTTAGATACCCAATATACCATTTGAAATTAATAAACTCTTATGAAACATTATGTTTTTATGACTAGCTGTACTTAAAATATATAATATTATATTAGATATTTAAAAAATATATTAGCAATATAAAATAATAAATGCTTATCACAAGTGTTTTTTTTCTTATGTATTTATGTATATAATATATTATATGCATTACACAACAAACCAAAAAAAAAAAACGTAGGAATGCCGATTATAGACGTTCCTCCTTCGTCCCTTCGGTCCTCGGAGAAATTAGTGATTTATTATAATTATTTAGATTTGAATGCAATGATATTGCATTAGAAAATATGATTCTGAGCGACTCTCAATATATTGCAATATATTATACTAATAATCAATTCCAAAATTTACCACGAATGTAAATTACATATGTAAATATGCAAAATAAATTTCAAATCCCTACGAACAATATTCAAGGAGTTATCATTTCATGATAAAAATTGTCAGTCACGATTTTCAATATATTTTGTAAATAGATTAAATAGTATAAAGTAGGCTTCTATAAAAAATTCATATCGTTAAATCAAAAATTGCAGGTAATATTAATAAATATTTTTGGAAAAAATTCAAAGTTCCATATTTAGCCAAAAAACAAACAAATCCTTTTCAAAATTTTACTAAACGGAAATATCACCTATATTTATAGTACTCAAAAAAATTTTCAAGTTCCTACGATCAAAACTCAATTAATAATTAAAAATTTAAAAAAATTAAAATAACGGAAACCGTAATTTTACCAATTTTCCGCTTCTCAAGGAAAAACTTTTGAGAAATTCAAAAAATGAGCTAAATAAAGTACCAACTAGATAAAATTCGGTGTAGAAAATGTACCCTATTTGTGGTAATCGGACCATTATTTCTACCCGAAAAAAGGTTTTCATATTTCAGAAAAAAAAATATAAAAAATTTTCAGTCACGATTTTTAAAATATTTTGTAAAAAGATTAAGTAAAATATTATTAGGCTTCTGTAAAATTTACAAATCGATAAACCCAAAATTGTAAGTAATATTAATTTTTTTTGTAGAAAATTCAAAGTTATATATTTAAAATCAATCGATTCCATCCAAAATTTTACCATACTCGTATATTACCAATGTTAGTACTCAAAAAAAAATTTCAAGTCCCTACGAACAAAACTCAATTAGTTATCACGAGATAAAAAATAAAAAATTACGAATATCGTAAGTTTGCCGATTTTTTGGTAGTTTTTCTTCTCCTAAGGACAAACTTTTAAGAAATTTGAAAAATGAGCTTAATAAAGTACCAAATAGACGCGATTTGCTATCGAAAGCATACTCTATTTGTGATAATCGGACTTTTATTTCTATCCGAAAAAATGTTTTCATATATAAAAAAAAAAAAACATCATTGTAGAAACAATACATTCCTCGCTTCGCTCAAAACCTAAAAAATACGATAATTTTAATTAATTCCAAATTAGTATTTTATAACATAATTTAAGACTTTTGTTTAATATATTTCCACTTTATCGATTTACAAATTATGATTTTAATAAATTATTTGTGAATGTTGTCTAAATGGTTCTGTAAAACAATTTGTCATTAACCATTGTTTAAATTATAAGCTTAGAATGGAAAATTATCAAATTTGACTTTTTACATTTATTTGTGTAAATATCTTAAGTTATTGTAATTTCATATATTTTTTATTCTTCCGGATATAAAATTCTATAAAATGTCAAGATAATTGGAATTCAATTCGATTCAATTCGTTATTGTTTCGTAAAATATAACAGTGCTGTAGATTCTTCGTTTGCAAATCCAGGATGTAGTCAATTATTATGATATATGTTGTGCTCATAGAATAATAAAGTATGCTTTTCTGACTTATTATGACTTCCACCGCGTCTTTATTCATTAATATGCCTGTACACTCGGTATCGCCTAGCTACCGTTAATTTTTTATGCCAATCTCTTTCAGTTAGTTTTGGTTACGTATTTGTTTGTTTGTGTCTCTTGTCAATTGTCATTATTATAAATGCATTTTATTTCATTTACAGCTACAACGCCCGTAAAAACATCACCGGAATCGCCTACCACGGTCGAACGGCCCAGAACCAATACAGGATCTGGTCAAAATCCTACTACAAAGGTGAGAATGAATATATTTAATTGTATCTTATTTTTTTGTTAACATCTATTGTCTGTATTCAAATCCCGTATTAAAATAATCATTAATGATAAATTATCATTAAGCTTATGCAATTATACATATACATATTAGAGTTAATTTTTTTGGTTCTGCCGGGTGTTTTCCTGAATGTGGTGTATTTATACTGCCCATGCCTACAATACCTACCTTAACCCTGTGTTTTGTGTGTTTTTTCAATTTTATTACATTTTAGTATACATAATATTTGTAATGCATTAAATATTAAAATATCATTACCAAAAAATGGATATCATTCATATGCATCATAGCATATTTGGAGGTATAATATTATAGGTATAATAATTATTAATTATTATCATTTCATTACCTATCTGTTAAATATCTGAATATTACCTATAATATTATCTTTTTTCTGAATATATCATCAATGCTATACTTATCTAATATTATAAAATTAATATTGATTTTTAGTTTTCCTCTATAAATTATATTACCAAATTTTATTGTCAATTAAACTTCAATACCTATTGAAAATAATATAATATCCATAGCTAATATTTTAAATATTATATAATTACTAGGTATTAAATAATTTATAATGTCAAACTATAATATTATGATATTTTATTATAAATGTACATTTATAAACTTATAAAAGATAAAAATTTATTTTCTTTATAAGTACCTATAATAATATATTAATGAAGTCTATATTTTTATAATCTGCAATATTGAAAGACAACATTTATATTTGTGTTTTTATCATTTGACGTAATAAATTGACATTACTAAAATGTTGTTTTTTATTAAAATATTTTAAAGATTTTTATTAGAAATTTCTTTGTATTGAAGTATAAAAACGCATTAATAATATTATATTTATTCTCATTTTTTTGTGTATATTTTTTAAAATCTATCGCTATTTTAATAATCAAACATTACTTGTTTAAAGTTTATTTATAGTTAAAACATATAAGCAAAAATAATTTATTACGTCAAAATATACTATATATTTTTTAAATTTATCCATAACCCAAACAGATCATTATTTTTATGTTTATTTATTTGTATTGTCCAGGAGGACAGCTTGGATCTTATGGGATCTTATAAGCCTGAGATCTACTGCTAGAAGGTAAAATATATGTATATATATGTATAATATATATACATTTTTAATATAAACTATGCTTTGGGTTGTGTGGTGATAGTTTTGTAGATTAAAAGCTGCATGTGTAGATTTGTTTAAATCAATTTTGAATGCAGCTTCTATTAGTAAATCTATGATAGAATTTTGGTATTAATTTTACTTATATAATTATATAGTAGTATAAATTGAAACAACTACATTTATCGAAAACAAAATACACAAAAATATAGTAAATTGTGGAAAAAAATACATAATAATATATTCTTGTTATTTATAGCTTCTATTTATAGCCGATTTTATTAGCTTTAAATTATATAATATTATAATTTCTGTTATAGCCAATCTATATTAGCTAAAGTATGTGAAGAAGAGGGTTAGAAATAGAATGGCTGGTCAAGTTTCTTACAAATAATGTTTTATAATTTTATTATATTTAAAGAATATTGTGGCTATGAGATTTCAGATTCATTATAATATTATATTGAATAAAATAGCAATTATAAAGATAATATTTCAATTAATGATTAATCTCTCGATAACTTATTATTTGCTAAATTATTAGGTTTAAATTTTTATTTTCTCGTTACAATATAGATTATTATATCAAAGAATTTTTAGTAATTTATCAATAAATTATTATGTATAATAAATAAATAAATACATATATTCATTGTTTAACATTTAAATTATTAAATTTAATGATTATTGTTTATTGTTAGTAATTTAAAATCTAAAACTTGTCTTAAACAGTAAATTAATAAATAATTATAATTCTACTTTATTTTATCATCCTATACCTCTATTTAAAACGAATCTTTATCTCTATCCCATTACAGCGCGTAGGTACTTCAATTTGAAATAATAAACAAAGTTTATATAATGAGAGACAATAGTACAATATTAAATAAGGCGTGGTGTTTTCACACACCTATTCTGATTGTAAATAGTGACTCATAGGAAAAAGTTTACGAGTTTTTGTCATACGGTTCATCACTCGGTTAACTAACCAGTAGTAAACAGGTTGGATTAAAATTAAAATTGTTTTTAAAATTTGTAATAATTTATTTTTAGTTTTATGGATGTTATTGTAAATTATTATTTGAAAATCTATTTAAATGTCATCATTAGTATTTTTAATTTTTGTTTATTTTTAATACTTGGTAATGATTTACTATGTAATTTTTCGAAAGATAACTGAAATGTAATTACTTTAAATTTGCTGTGGTTTATAATTTCTCATCATAGAGTTTTTGACCTTGTGAATTTCACCTATCTGTTCTGGTTATATATTTGTTACCATATCGAGCTGTGCTTAAATCGAAATTAACTATTTAAAATAATAATAACAATTATAATTCTTTTAAATTGAGCTTTCATTCCAATATTTATTAGAGAAAATTTGGTTAGTTCACATTTGCAAAATATATTTCCACAATTTATTTTGTGTTTTGACAAAGTAATATTTAGTTCACGTTTATTAATAACTTGTATAATATAACATTTAATATACGTATATTTTTTTAGCATAGTGATAATATTTTTTATCATTTAATATTAATTTTAAACAATATGTGCAATTAGTTTGATAACTTTTTTTGCGGACAAGTAAGTCATTATACAGATATTCAGTAATCAATTTTAATTATTCAATATTAAGAACTGTTGATACAATATAAATAATATAACGATGCATTATTTTTATTTAGATGGTTTTACTTACAGTAAAATGTAATTATTGAATCTATAAACTTAAATGTACCATGTTTTTTCATTTTTATTAAATATAATTTATTATTTATAATAACCTATTCATGATTTTTAAAGGAATAGTGATTGGAAACATATATTAAATCACCTTTATGATTATTAAAAACGGAAAAAAAGGTATATTTTTTTATAATACCTATATTAATATACATATTATTTTAACTTGGAATAGAGAAGTATACTAGGTATTACTATTGTTCGATGAATCATTTTGTTTAAATTTTTAACATTCTGTAATATAAATAAAGTTATTTGCACCATTGTTATAATTAGTTTAGTAAAATGCAAATTATTTAAAAGAGGATCTTTATAAAGGATTAACCAAGAAAGTTATATAGAAAGAACCACCCTATACAATGTATATAGCTAGTAATCTATATATATTCTACTTGGTGATGATATTATTTTGTCCATCTCTTTTGTATGCAAGAAAACTTTTTAATCAATTGTCATCTACCTAAATAATATGATGGTTATGTAATGTTAGTTTCATCAGTACAACAAATTGTTGCTATCTAATGTAGTTTTTTTTATCTTTTTTTATTTATTTTTTTATTTTGTTGTAGGTAATAATATTGTACTCGTAATAGATATAATATATTATTAAACTCCAATAAGTTTTTTATTGGGTCATGTTATATATATATTAATTTTATTTATGGCTTTGACGTTTTAGGAATATTATATATTATATATTGGTTATAAATGTTTATCTTTTATGTGTATTGTGTGTACATATTTTATACTATATATTTTAATTAAGCTTGTAACATGCATGCTTTTAACAATTTAAATTCACTTAAAAAATAATGTAGAGCAAATAATTATATTTCAAATTTTGAGTTAATCATAAAATTACATTAAACAAATTAGATCATTGGTCAATATAAAACAATATTTTTATAACTTCGATTAGCAATTTTTAATTTTTAAATGCTTAAAGCTTACATTATTAATTTTCTGATTACAAATTAAAAAGAAAAAACTTAAATTATTTGTAAATTAGCTTTATTCGAATTTTCTTATATTGGACTACTCATACTTGCGTACCTACTTATCTAAAGTAAAAATAACATTTTATACAATTAGATAATAAAATTAATGCATATTTTTTATCGCAAATATCCATAAAACGATTAATTGATTTTTTGGCCAGTGTATCTTTCCATATATCATTAGCGTCAAAATTCGATAATACGTTGGCATAACAATTTGCGATTTTTTTGTGTGTTACAGTTAGGTGCAGGCGTTGGCGGTTGTAAGGTTTGCAACCAGTCCGTGTTTTTAGCCCAACGTCTGCTCATTTCTGGCCACCTGTTCCATCGGACATGTTTTAAATGTGCCCGTTGCAGTGCCCTGTTGAGTGTGGCCAACTATTACGAAACGCAAGACGGCAAGTACTGCTGTGAAACGTGCCCAGACGAAGAGTCGCGGACGGCGGCGTCATTACCGTCGGCCGAAGACTGTTGCGGTTCGTTGGTTGGTAATCGTAGGGCACTGTTCGAAACGCTGGCCGCTGCCGATTGTACAGATGACGTGAAAGCGTCGAAAAAGGCTCAGCGGCCTGTCACACTAAAAATGACTGATTCAATAACCGAAGAAAAGATTGCAAGTGATGACAATGACAGCGGTGTCATTGTTAGCGACAAAAAAGAGTCAAGTGATATAAAAACGTCCATAAGTGTCAGTGGAAGTCACGAAACCCTTTCAGACATGGTCGTGGATGAACCCAGAGAAGACGCGTTTGTAGTGTCTGAAGACAAAACCAATAGTCCTCATATCGAATTAATCGACAACATTATCCCCATAATGGATGATGATAACGATATTCTCGAATCGAAGAAATCTACTCGAGTATTCCAGTCGGATAATTTTAAACGACTCGACGATAAACTTGTAGAAGATACACATCTTGTCAAACTACCAATAGATATCCAGATGCCATTACCGGATGATTTAAAACAAGTTCTAGAATACCCTTCGGGTAAAGATGCCAAAGATCAAGTAGAATCTCCTGAGGATTTGGAGATTAAAACTCTTGCTAATAAGCTACTCAAAATGGATTATTACGAAAGCAATAAAGAAGTACCGGTTCCTAGTCCTAGAAAAAAAATAAAACCACCAACACAATTTAACTACCCCGTCAGTTTAAATCCTTTTGATGATGAAGAGGATCTTGATAAAGATAAAACTAATAGTACGAATCCATTTGGATCAGATTCGGAAAATGACGAACCAGCAACAAAGACAAATATTAGTTTAAATCCGTTTTCCAGTGATGAAGACGAAAATGAAACATTATCTCAACCTCCTTTGCCTAAACCTAGGTAATAATTTTTATTTTTATCAAAATATTTTATATTATTTCTTATTACGAGTAGATTTTGATCAAAGCAAAGAATGTATTGGTTTTACAATGATGTTTTTTTTTTATGTATGAAGACACTTTTACAGGTAGAAATAATTGTCCGATTACTCCAAATAGGGTATAATTTTGGTAGTAATTTGCATCTAGGTTGGTATTTTATTTAGTTCACTTTGAATTTCTCAACAATTTTTCTTTGGGAGAAGAAAAACTTCCACAAATAGTGGAAAATCGGCAAAATTCAGTTTCTGTTATTTAAAATTGTTTTATTTCGTGATAACTAATAAATTAAGTTTTGATCGTAGGAACTTGAAAATTGTTTTGAGTATTAAAATACATAATACACATGCGTGGTAATATTTTGAATAGATTGGTTAATTTTCTGGTTAAATGTAGAGCTATGAAATTATTTTCAAAAATATTAAATAGTACCTGCAATTTTGAGTTTATTGGTCTGAAAATTTTATAGAAGCCTAATTATTAACTACAAAATATTTTGAAAATCGTGACTGACAAAATTTTTTTTGTAAGCTTTTAAAATTAAAACTACCGAAAATCGGCAAAATTATAGTTTCCGTTGTTTTAAATTTTTTTATTTCATGATAACTAATTAGGTTTTGATCGTAAGGACTTGAACAGTTTTTTGAGTATTCACATAGGTGTGAACATTAAAAAAATTGGAAATGATTGGTTGATTTTCCTGACTAAGTATTGAGATTTGAAATATTTTTCACTAATGTTTAGGATTACTTGTAATTTTGGGTTTAACAGTTTAAAAATCTTAGAAGCCTCATTTTCCAAAATATTTTGAAAATTGTAAGTCACATTTTTTTTTTATAAGCTTTCTTTTATAAGCTAATATTTGAATATTTTTAATAGAATTGAATATTATGATATTTATATTATTATGATATGATATTTATGTATGAAGACACTTTTTCGGGTAGAAATAATGATCCGATTACCATATAGATAGGGTATGCTTTCGATAGTAAATTGTTGGTTAGGTTCTAGTCTAGTTGGTACTTCATTTAGTTCATTTTTCGAATTTCTCAAAAGTTTTTCCTTGGGAGAAGAATAATTACAAAAATTGACGGAAAAACGTTTTGATGAAATTGATTTTAGATTTTTCGTGATAACTAATGCATTTTTGAATGTAGGTGCTTAAAAATTTTTGAGTTTTCTCATAGGTAGTTTACACACATGGTAACTTATAGAATGACTTATACTACAATATAAAATATTGTATTATATTGAATTTCGCTCAGAATCATATTTTCTAATGCAATATCATTACATTCAAATCTTAATTATAATATACCACTAATTTCTACGAGGACCGAAAGGCTGAAGAAAGAATATCAAAAATCAACTTCCAGCTTTTTTAATTTATATCTGTAGTTTATATTTTTAGTATAAGTATTTGTTATATTGCAATGTTGTATATTATTATGAATACAAATTAAATAGGTATTCTTTATGACCTGTTTATCATTTTTATTAATAGGTTATTGTTTTTTTTTTTTTTTTTTTTTTTTTTTTTTTTTTTTTTTTTTTTTTTATAATAGTACAATTGATATTTTAATTTTTAATGTAATGATAAATACATAATTTGTGATTTTTATGCAATACACTTATTATTTTTTTTTTATTATTAATTCAATTACTAACATAAAATCCATTAATTTTGAATAATAGTATAATTTATTCATTTTGTGATGTTAATTATATTGTAAGTCTAAGTTTTCAAATAAATTACAATTTACCAATACTCAATATATTAATCTTACATAATTTCGTGTTATATAAAATAGTGATTCACAACAATAGTTTTATTGATATAAAAATTTTTTATGAAAATTAATTTTTAACAATTTCATTTATTTATAACATAATTTATAAACATCATAAAAATTCATAAAATAACAAACCCTATCAAACTCCAAAATAATAAATTTAATTTACTTATTTAGCGAGACACATTTTTTTAAAAAAAAATAATATACACAAATTATTTATGAATCTCTTTTTGAACCATGACTTATTTTGCAATAATAATATAATTTATATTAAATAAGTATATAATAAATTATTTATGAAACTCGTTATTAGAGAAATCATAAATAATTATTTATAATGTTATGTATCACTAATACATACTATTTTTAAAGTTAAATATTTACATTAATAATTTAAGGTACCATAAAATTAATTTAATTTAAGTTATATTATTTTTGTTTCAGAATTGTGGTATCCCCCATGTTAAAACCTCATTATCAAACCCATCGTAAACAAAGTAGTATTTCTAGTATATCATCTTATTCGACTACACCAAGGAAAAAAAAGCCTGCTCCTCTACCACCAAAATCAAGAGCATCTGTTGGAAATATTGAATATTCTAGTAATATGCAAACATCATCTCCTAATAGTCTAGAAGATTCCAGTTGTAGTGGTAGTGAACCTTCTTCAACTACTACAAGTAATCAGGAACGTTACAGGTTACATAAGAGCACACATGGAAAATGGAAGAGAAAGAAAGGTCCCGCTCCACAATGTCCAATACCACAGAGAAGACGAATTAAACCTATGCCTATGAAAGATATCAAACAAGAGTTATTAGATATTGAAATAAAACAACAAGAGCTTGAGAGACAAGGAGTAAAATTAGAAAAAGATATACGGCTAAAGTGTAATGAAGGTATGTTATAAAACAATTAATTATTAAAAACACTATGTATTCATATTTATATCATTTTTTTTAGATTTGAACAATGTTGATGTGGAAGAAATGGTGTTGCAATTGTTTGAATTAGTGAACGAAAAAAACGAATTATTCAGGAAACATGCTGAACTTATGTACTTGTGAGTATTTAATATTTAAGTGCAGTTAATTTATTCAATGAAACTTATATTACTAAAAAATTATATTTGTAGACGAAGACAACATAACTTAGAAGAAGAACATGCTGAATTAGAATATCAGATACGCGTATTAATGTTACAACCTGATCACACAAAAACAGATACGGAAAAAGCGCGAGAAGAAGAACTTATACAAAGGTATGTGTTTAAATTACATAAATAAATATGTGTTATTATATATTATTAATATTTATTTGTAAAATTGTATGTTTTACATGAATTAATAAAATATTGTTACTAAATGTATTTAATTCTTCTAGATTGGTTGAAGTTGTGGGAAGACGTAATGAAATTGTTGAAAATTTAGAAAAAGATAGATTACGTGAAGCTGAAGAAGATCGTAGCGTGTTCAATCAAATTGGAACTTTTGCTCAAGGTTCAAAAAATATCCATCATATAGTTTACTAGTTTAAAAATATTTTTTGACAGCATTAGTGGTTTGCAAAATGTGAATGTGAATGTGAATGTGATGTTTAATTCGTTTTTAAGGTGATTGCATGTGTATAACAAGAATTGGCTTTTATACAACCCTGTATTACTTATTTTTGCATAATAATTAAGTATATGGTTTATACCAGTGTAATGTTTTACACTTTTTTTTTTATAGTTTCAATTTTTTGATACAATTTTGTTCTATACTTTTATTTTAGACTATTTCTCTATTGATATAATGTAAGGTGATCAGAATTTAATGTTACAAAAATGGTGAGGCTACATAAATTTTCAATGTTTTTATAATTTATTGTAACATTCTGTTCATACTGTATATATATATTATATATATTTAAATTTGTTTGCGTAATTAAAATTTAATTAGTATTTTGTTTGGTTTAGTATTTAGATAAATTCTTTTGAAACCTGAATTAAGTAAGTAAATATTGATTTTTACAATCATATTAATTTTAATCTATGACCAGGCGCATATTGGGTTAATTTTTCCTACCAAGAAACTTGATATAATTGTGGCTAAGTAATTTATACTTATTAATGGGAATGGGTCTTATGTACACCATGTATACCTATAACACCAGCCAAATTATCTACCAATTTCTTAGGTCTTAGGTCTATTATCTACCATTTTTTTTTTTTTTTTTGCAAGTCAAAATATTGATATAGAACACAGATCTTATAATATTAAAGAGGGCCCACTGGAATTTTTAAGGTATTCCAGTGGGTCATTACACGCCTGTCTATGACAGAGATTTGTAATATAATTTAAATATGCATTATAAATTATAACATAAAATGTGTATTAATAATATTGCAATTAATGACCTTATTGATATAAATTATTTGTATTTAAATTTCAAGTCAAAAAATACATTACAATAGCAAAATATGTATTTAACAGAGCTTCATAAAATTGTTGTTTGTTGTTGTAGCCTTGCACTCTTTTGTGTTGTGAACAGTTGTAGTTGTGTTATAATCTTAATTTTATTTTGGTTAAAAATTAGATTTCCACTTACAGATATTAATTTTATCCATAATAAAACCAATGTAATTTTCTATCATTAAAATATATTATAATAGGATGTTTTCTATGATGATAAAAAGGATAATAACCACTGCTTTAACTTATATCATTAATTTTAAATGTGATTGTTAAATAAATGTTGTTGTTGATATTATGTTCTATCATAGATTTTTATACCACCATATTAATTAATAATGTGCTTTCACATTGTCATTTGCTAAAAAAAATAGTGTATGCTTTAGTTTTTTTTTATCTAATTATGATTATTTGATGAAATAACATGTGTTGTTCTGGAGTTTTATTAAATTGGTAGTATTTGTTTTAGATGAAACGTTGCCATGTATTAAACCAGTAAGCGTGTCAGTAGTGGACAGCAAAAAGAACTTTTCCAAAAGACTATTAAAGAATATCAAAAAAGTAAAATCAAAAAAAGACAAATCCGATGACTCATCACCATCACAGTCACCATCAAATTCCTCTCATAGCAAAGGCACTCTAAAGAAATTTATGACTCTTGGCCATTCGTCTAAAAAATTTCTAAGGCCTAAATCCAGTTAGGTTTTTTATAATATACACTCTTTGTTAAAATGTTAAAATAATACTTACTTTCAAGACAAAGTTATTTTTCACTTGACTGTCAATTTTGTTAAGAATTTGCATTTTTATAATAATTTAAATATGTAAATTAACATTGTTTGTTAATTTTGTATTATTAAATATTTTGTTGTAATTGGTAAAGCTAATGTTTTGGTTAATCATTTTATTGTTTATGGCAATGTTATAAGATTAAACATATTACATACCTACTTTGATACTACTCCATATTATGAACTATAAGCTTATATGTGCATAAGTTTTAGTATTTATTTATTTGTACTTAACTATGATTTTACATTGAACAAGTTAAATGTTAAATTATTACACCCATATTATAATTAATAATCTCTTCACATGACATATACCTAAGATATTATATGAATGATGAATGTATTTATAGATATATATAAATATTGTTTTAATATGTTTATATTCATGTTTATAATTAAATTTTTTTTAAAATAAATCCCAAATAATTATTATATTCCATTTATGTTTTATTTTCTTCAGAATTAAGTATTTATATATTATGGATGATATTATTAATTTTGCAGTTCAGTCATGTAAGAAAAGACCCAAACTTCTAGCGATCAACAAATCTAGTAATTTTCTTATACATTTCATCAAAGATTGAAATAATTTATAAAATGGAAACAAATCATAGATTCATAATTATAATACTGCAGGTTTTAAAAAAATATTTTAATTAAATTTTTATTTTCTATTGTTGATAGGGGAATGGAGGCCCCTAAATAAATGGTATTTATATACCATTATAAAATATGTATATGGTTCTTAAAATAGTAATTTCCATGTTTAAAACTATGAAACAAAAATAATACAAATAAATAACACTAAAATGTAAAATGATGTTTCTCATAATAGCATATTGGACATGTGATCATAAATAACAAATACATTATTTATTATTGCATTATAAATCAATATGATATAAATTAACCTATAAGCATACCTATTATATTTCCTACATTTATGGAAAGAATTCACATCAGACATATGACATTTAACATTTCCGAATGATGTGAGAGAACTTTAACAATAAATTGTCGTAAATATAAATATACAACATTGGTACAATAGATGTAGCTATGAGGTTTGATTATTTATCTTTTTCAGTTGAATGCTATATGTATATAAGCAGGTCACAACTTCACAAGTATAATTGCAAGGTAGAATATTTAAGTGCCATAATGAGAAAAATGATAAGCATTTTAAAGGTGTTTGAGATTATTGAATTCTCTGTTTTGCGTAACAATGATTTCGCTCTATTCCTTGTAATGTAAACATAAAAACAACACTACAGCAAAACATGTTAATATGTTATCCAGAACTTTAGTACTGAAGAGATAAAGAAATCAAGAATATTACAATTTTTTTTTATGGTTTTTTGGTGGCAGTGGTTATGCCAAATATTCAACTCTCCCTCCAACATAAAATGTTCGCGCTGCCACTGTGTGTTACATAATATAATAGATAATAACACACATAGTAGAAACATTAATGATACAAAAAAATAACTAATTAATATAAATAAGTATATATCATAAATTTATAATACTGATTGTCATTTACCTAAACTAATTTAAACAAGCAATAACATTTAAATTCATACGAAATTTGATATTTTCAGTATTTATACAATATGTATCTACTTAGTACTTACTCATAAAATAAAAGAAGGGAGACTGAGACAGAAAAAAAATTAGCATCTCTTGCAATTATTGAATTCAATAGGACACTTCAAAAAATTGCAAGTGGTAGGTAATAGGTACACTAAATAAATTTAAAAAAAAGAGATTTGTAAAATTTGTATGCGATATAGGTTAGGTACCTATTTCACTGCTTCAAAACGATTAAAATTATGAAAACGTTATATTCACGTTTGTTGTCTTACATAGGTACGCATAATATAGCAAATTTATATACTTACCAAATTCTAACTTCAGTTTATTTATAATTAATATTATTGTAAATTTACTAATTATCAAATTTTCATAACTATATTGTTATTACTTATTAATTATTGTAATTGCAAAAATAAAAGAAGAATATTAGGTACATCTTGTAGCGTATTAAGTGCTCGAATTGCAAACAAATAAAAGAAAGGAGACTATGAGACTTAAAAAAAGTAGCATTGTTTGCAATGATTGAATTCAACCTAATCCATGGTCGTCACAAAAAATTAAAAGTGGTAGGCTAAAAAAATGTAAAAAAGAAGGGGTACTCCCCTATCCAATTCAAGCATCAATATAATCAAAATAATGGTACATCCATTATTCATGATCCATATACAAAATACATACAGATTAATGACAGCGCAAGATTCTGTCTACCTAACGTGCATTATATCAAAAAAATACAAAATGATCATACTCTGAAATTGTGACATTTAGGGTAAATTTAGAGCTTAAATGCTTATTATTAAATTTAAAGAGAATAATACATTTACACATTTGACTATTTGAGAGTCAGACTATGAAAAAAAAAAAGTCAAACCACCATTAATTCATTATTTTTTTATAGAAACTGTTTTACAAAATTGATAGGTAGGTATGATAATACTACCTACTTTGAGAGTATGATAATACTCTCAAAAATATTCTCTTTTAATTTGATAATAAGCGTTAAAGTTCTAAATTAACCCTAAACGTCAACATTTTCGTTCTGCGTATGATCATTTTTACGATATCTCTATTGATGTCCATATATTATTTCTATATCTATATCCATTTCAAATGATAGTTTTAAAGTTTTAACCATTGATTATTGAATAGTGATATTTTATAAACATACTTATATAGAAAAAAAGGGGCAGGCCCGTAGCCACAGGGGAAGGAATAATAGGGGCCATTGCAGTATTACACTTCTAAATTAAATCGTTGCCCTCAAAAAATCTCGATGTCTACACGTTATCGATATTAATTAATTGTATTATAATATTATATTACCATACGATTCCATTATAGGATCACTGTCTTATGCTTAGTGTCTACTTTTAGCTGCGTTGTAAAATTTTTAATAAAAAAATATTATATTAGAAATAGTCATTACATTGTTTTTTTTTTCCAAAATCCTAAAAACTCGATTAGCCTCATCAAAATAATTGGGACCGACAATCGGAAAACAAAATATTTCCGTTTGAATCTTTATTGGTTTTCGACATAATTATTATTATAACGTTTGTTATTATAATATCAAATATTCAAATTCAAACTGTATATACTTGACGTATATATAATACGTCTATGATACGCTTCAGGCGAAGTAATGGCAATATTTAATATTATATTAAGGGACAGAACTGGTCGCCTGTCATAATATGACGTCGGTGCCTCAGTGAGAAGTCTCCAATAAACAGTAATATATTATTAATCCGTGTTTCATAATAATAAAACGATAATCGATAATTGTCCTAGTGGGAGTAAAATCAACAGTGTATCTTTAATCTTCTATGTACATTGATTTTACAATAGCGTATCAAATATTCTCTAAATCCTAAAATGTGTGTTTTTTTTTTTTTTTTTTTAATGTAAAATTAATTATTTTCTATTTTCTATGTAAGTACTACTTAGATGAACTTATAAACTTCTCCTTAAGTATTCATTTCTTAATATCTAAACTATTATTGTATCCGTTCAACGAAAATTTCTGGACTTATGCCTCATCCAATCACGACTATGATCCAATGGTTGTCCAATCTTTGATTGATCGACGACTTGATCACGACTTGATCACGACATTTTCTTTTTTTATGGTAAAATCCATTTACCTTCTCCGCATATTAATTTTAGAGTTCCCACGTGTATTACTCGAAAAAACGTTATTTTTTCTACTCAAACATCCTCTAGTAACTATTTGAATAATGAAATTTTAACTCGTTATTGTATGAGTTTTACCGATTTGAACACGTCATTTTCTATATTCGAATAAACTAATTTTATAAATTTTCTTAATTTAAATAAACTATACTATATACTTTGTAAAACTTGTGCTTCTAGCGTCTGTTTCGTAACTATATAAAATGTTCAATTATTGTTATTATTATTAAATCAGTTTAGTTTACAGGTGAAATCAATAATCAATTAGATAAGGACTCAGGAAACAAATCGAGACATTTGTTGGAGTGTATTTCGTTGTGTTACGTTTTGCGCACAACAAGAAATTGATTTATGTGAAACACGAAGCAGTTTCGCTAAATCTTAATTCAGGCAAAGTATAAACGATTGAAAGTTCGGTTATACGTTTATTAATTAAATTTAACCATGAATATAATAGAGAAACATGAATATAAATCAAATACGCACCTAAAATACTTTTATCCTTTATTAACTGTAACAAGAAAAAAAAAATTTATTTTCCAATAATTCCAATAATTAATAAAAAAAATCGTATCATACATTTTTCATATCTGTAAAATTTTTATCCAATGATAATATTAACAATCTGTGAAATTTTCAATTCGTTACGACAGTTATTTAATTAGGTAATAGTGGTAAAATAACTTAAATTCATACTTGTAAAATTGTAATATATTTGAATAAAACTATGATAATGAAAGTATAAAAATAATTTATCTGTATTCGAATATTATTTTAATATTTTTTTCGATTATTATTGAATTTATATATTATACAGAATAAAATTAGTTAATATTTGTATTCAGTATTAGAATATATACTTTTTGAAAGTTTTATGGCCTTAGATATTTTTTCTCTAAATTTTATAAATAAATTAAATATAAAAAAAATAATTTTCACCCTATATTGTGTACCTACATAATAACTTATATATTAACAAGTAAATAAGAAAACATTATAATTTAAGAATACAACATTTCAAGTCTATAGTTACATTTTTCAAATATTTTATTTTACTAATTCGTTCTTATATATTACTTATTTTTAACAATGATTATAACTTTTTCAATCTTCTCAGTTTATAATATTATACTATCATATATGTATTTTTGTTTCATTATTTTAAATATATAATATTATTTATAAAGAATGTAGTGTCTTTCTGTCTTATTGTTCAATTTCGATTCATGCACAATGTTATTATTAATACAACAATGTTTGCATTACTTACTTTATATTTATATAGTTACTTTATTCTCTTTATATAATATATATTTCACACGAAATTCCCACACAATTATTTATACATTTAAAAATGACTTACGTGATCTAGTGTTTTTATTCAGTGGTCGAAGTGGGCATGATTGAAGGGGATGACATCCCTCCACTTTTTATATCTCACATTTTTTATCTTTTTAATTATTTTTAAATTCTGAACGAAGAGAGGAATGTATTGGTTTTACAAAAATTTTTTTTTTGTGTATGAAAATACTTTTTTGGGTAGAAATAATGGTCTGATTATCACAAATAGCCAATAGGGTATGCTTTCTGTAGCAAATTGCAACTAGTTGGTACTTTATTTAGTTAATTTTATTGCATTCAAATATTAATTATAATAAATCACTAATTTCTCCGAAGACCGAAGGGACGAAGGAAGACCGTTCCAAATCGACCTTCCAGCTTTTTTATAAAAGGTTTGAAAACGGCCTTAAAGGTAGTTATCAACAGCGATTAGCGGAATGATTAATTATCCACTTATTTTGATCCACATCGACCACGTGTTTGGATGAATATAAAATGTTTAATAGTTGAATAATTTACCCTAACACATACATGGCTATTGACTACAATGCAGCGGTAAAACTATAGTTATCCTTATCTTTAACAATTATCGTAGTTTACATAATTCATCATTTTTAAAATAATTAAATTGTTATATATAGGTAATAGTTTTAAAAACATATATTATTATAATGTCTCGTTGATTCATAAAATGTAATGAAAATATATTTGGACGAAAAAAGGAAAGTATATGGATCAGTTTCTGGAAGTTCAAACTTTGTTCTTTATCAAAAACTGTATTACGTAGAAAGAATTTCGATTTCAGTAAAATATTCGACGTAATATCTGAAGAAATGGTTAAAAATGTATATTTTTCATTCGTGATCAAATAAATTATACTTTATATTGTTTTTAAAAATATATTTACATTTAAAGTACGAAATACCTCCTTTAAATGACAAAATACGAATCAAAGTACAGGACCTTTACAACGAAATTGTATGGATCGTCAAGATAAATTCGCATAATTGCATATAATATTTTCGAGGAGTTCGTATAAAAAAATGCAAATTTTTATTGGCTTCCAAAATCAAAACAGGATATTGACAAAATGATATTTTATTTTGTTTTGTTTTACATATTACATGTTATGTAAATCGAATCTATAAAATAATACAGTTAGGTAGCATTTTATAGGTATATTTGAAAATTATTTAATTAGGTAAACTAAAAAAAAAAATTGTCACTAAATGCATACCTAATTATTTTTCAGTAATTGTTTTTAAAGTTCCACGTGTTTTTATAGCCGTAGCAAAGAGGTAATTTTATATAACAGATTACGAATAATAATAAAAACTCATTGATTTTATGGTTATGTGTTATAATGTTACTAAAATCATGTTTTTGTACTCTTAACTTTCTACGTATGTTAATATAGTAATGAAAAATTTTATTTCTATTTATAAATATAATTAAATTTTAGATTTTTGCAACACTGCGCCGCTGGCGAAAACTGTCTTTCCAGTACCTAACTACCCTAGTGGTCCTGTGTGTTCTTTTCATTCCTCTTTGCTATCAGTAAGATGATTCTGTTAAATTCTTAAAAAATATATATATATTATTTTATTCTGATAAATACGGCATGATTTCCTAGTATAATTTCTTTATTTATTTCTTTATACACAACTTTTTTTATATTCCTAAAATTATTTCAGTGCTTATCAGTTCTAACTACCTACATTTGACACGTTTAACTAGAAATTCTTAAAACAATTTCCTAAGAAGTTATTTACGGTTTTTAATTAAATAAAATTTATTTCTTCGTATAAATCTAAATAGTGTCGGTCTGCTACTTTGCTGTCTAGTGAGAAGTAAGAAGGACCTATGCCTATGGCGACTATACTACATAAACTAAAATCAACTATAATTATTTTGATTATCTTGTCAGTTATTATTATGCAGGATCTTTATGGTTGTACAAACTACAAAATGGAAGAATATTCGTGTTAGCGAATTTTAAAAAAATGTATCCGCAAAATGATTACTTACCAAAACAATAATATATTATATAAACATTGTTTTTTTTAGTAAGTAAGTACGTGCTATGATTATGATCTGTTAAGAAAACTGAAATTGATAACACTTTGTCAATTTGCATAATCCAATGAAAGATATGAAGGTACCTATTTAATATGTCAGATTATGCAAATTTTGGTACTATAAAAGTATAATATTTATTTGGCTTGTTTTGGTGATTACTAGTATTCAGAAGTACGAACACATATTTATTTTTATACATGATTTTTATGATATTGTGTAATAGTTTGCTTTTCAATTCTTTTTCAATTCTTTTTTCTCTTTATTTCTTTTATGGGCAGGTCAGACATAAAATAATTACTTTATATTAGTTATGTATAATAATCAAGAAGTAAATATTAATATATTACCTGTATATTTGTAAATATAAAACGAATTGATTTCATTAAAAAAGTAGTTAAATTGAAAAATACCTATAAATGTATTCAAAATTTGATTATCATCAAAATATACCAATGGCATAATACATTATATTATTATTTACAAATGTAAATGAATGGCTTCTTTATATTCATGTTACACAGACCTAAAGCAAAAGTGGCAATTATATAAAATCCATTATAACAATTAAACCAATATACATAATAAGGTACCTGGTACGTTACAGTTATGTTAATAATATTATAATTATATATAAATATATTGGTAATAATTTTCTCAATAGTATTACCAGAAAAATGAATGCACATTTTCTATAATATTCTATTGTTCCAATGTTTCAATGAATAACAATTGAATATAGGTACTTACTAATTGGATTATAAAAAACTAAGGATAGTAATATGTTTGAATTAATACAATTAGGTATATTTATTACATTGTACGAAATAGGAAGTTTAGGATATCGCCAGAGTATGATTTTTTATATTAATTTACTGTTTGAAAATTAAATTTTAATTGAAAATTCATTTTTTTTTAATAACCGTTGATTTACATTATACATTATTTTTTTTATAGCTTGATTGGAAAATTTTAGTTGAAATTATTCAACCGTGTTTTTTTTCACGTTTTATACCTATCTACATATTGAATACAATGTGTAACTATGGTAACGTAAACACACAATCTACCGGTGTTGGACGATCTCGAGGGACTTGTCTGTAAGAATTTACGGATTATTCTCATTTGGAAAGAATAATAATAGAAAGACACGTGGCGATTAAAAGGACGGTACATATTCCATTTGAATTTAAACTGTGTTTTTTTTCTCTAAATTGTTGTTGTAACAAAGGTATATTATAATATCTATGCAATAAGCACACGCATACGTTTTTATGTGGCTTTATTTTTAATTTAAAATGGACGACAGACTAAATAATAATTTCTCGTTCTAAATTGCATACATTAATTACCGTAAACGTAAAGCAATTAGGAATTAGGATAGACAAATTTAATTTATTTTAAGATGAGTTTTAGATAAATATAAATATATATGATCATTTCGAAAACGTATTTAAAAATAAAAATATACATAGGTAGGTTACACATATCTTAATGTAGGATCGTTTTTTTATACATTTAATATATTTTTTAAACCACGTTATTTTCCGATGTATTGGCTTTTACGTACAGAAAAAAAAAATCTTTAATTTATTTTAATTATTACCACTGAGTTTTTATACATCTATTTAAAAATTTACAATATATTTATAGCAAATACTTAATATATGTGGTATATATTTCAATATTATTGGTTATTTTGAATGAACTTAAAAGGTGTAAATATATATTTTTTTATAAGTTTAAAATATGCAAATACGATTTTTTTTTAAATCTCTTTCGGAAAGTAATAGATATTCTTGAAATTTGAACGAACACGCGGAACACACACTCATATATATATATATATATATATATATATAGGTATGATGTGTATTGCATAAAGTTTCCAATCGATTGACACTGTATCAACAACAAAATATCATATGAACATAATATTACATGGTATAATATATAGATACCAAACATAGCTTTAAAATCAATATAGTTTCACTGGGTTTTTGCGTTTCGGTTAATTTTTTCATTTCGTGAAAAACACAATAATTATATGCATTGGGCTTATTGTTTCATTGTTATTAACGAAGAAATTGCCGGGCTAGCTGTCCAATAAACTAAAAACCAATAAAAAGTATTTTGCTAGGCCCGATATCGCAATTTAATTTGTAATTATTTGGGTTAGTCGCTGCCTCGCTGGTGTTTTCGTTGTCGAACCAGCTGGAAACTAATCGTGTACTTTGTGACTTTATGTCATTGCTTCGGTAATGTAATGTCCGTAATGATTAGCGTCAGAAATGCTACTGAAGTGACCGGTACAGCATACAGCGATAATTTTTACCCTCCGTTTTAAATATGGCATGGTTACGAAAATGGCCGTGATCAATATACTGCAATATTAAAATATAATATTGGGTCTGTTAATAATGAATTTCGAGAGCATACAAATCAATCATAATTCATAATAATGTGATCGTATTATTTTTTCAGTGATCATCAGGAACTTTTAATTAGGTATTGTTTAAAATTAATCTATATCGAAAAACAATAGTAATCACTAGTTGAAATTAAATATAAATAATATACGTATATATGTAAGATAATCAATATTTTTATTTACGCATTTACGTAGATATTAACATAGCGAATTTCATAATATTACTGTACTACAAAATTAAATAAAATGAGATAATATGTATAGGTAACCTAATCTAACCTTATTCAGTAATTCACGTCTTTCAGTTTATGTGAAGAAATAATAAACTCAATCAGTTTTTTACCTTATAATATTTTAACTTTAATAGTTAATAATATTAACCTTTTAATAGTTATCAAAAAAGAAATGTACATTAAATAACTTATTTCAGCCTAAATAATACAAATTTCGGTTATAACTTATTCTTAGAATATTTCTAGAATTTATTATAAAATATTTACTTTTGTTAAAAAATCATAATCTAAAAAAGTTACATAAATATTAAAACGAAACGTACACTAAACTTTATTTATTTAATATTTTTGTTAATATTTGTTTATTTACATATACAAATCCAAATGTATTATTCAGCTCGAGATTTAAATAATAGGTTTTTTTTTTTTAATAAATTCATGAGAGTAAATTGTATAAAAATAATGTATACGGTTAGACCATGTTAAACTAAACTAAATTCAACTAGGTCCGAACATCGGTAGGTCCTCTTAGGCGAAAAGAGCTTTTCTGGGAACAGTGGCTAACAGCACGCAAATGGAGCAAATCCAGCACGCACCTCCGATGTGGGCTAGACTCAGCCCTAAAACAGAAAAGAACCGAGAGGCAATGTCAAGGGCGCAGAGAGCAGTTGCGTTACGAACGATCTGCGCCTACCTAACGGTCTCAGCCGATAGTTCGCTGATCCTGGCCTCGACTCTCCTGGATCCGACGTTCTGACTCTTGAAAGAGCGAGAGTGCATTCTCGGATAGAGGAAGTCAATAGCATCACACAAGTCTATCCATAGGAGAGAATGACAAATTACAAACACAGTCTGGCAACGCCGATGGAACCGGTCCGACAAAGGGATGTGGACACATCGACTGAACAGATGGGGCTGAGTAGACCCATAATGCAACTCTCCTTTCGTATAACTTAGTCGCTCTCCCGACATGGCTGTTTTCAGCCCTATTTACGATGGACGAACATCAGGAGCAGGCTGTCTCCATCGACAACACCTGGAAGATACCGCCGAATAACCAACTTCCTAATTTCAGTTACTGCGGTTTGTCTGCGGCATTAGAGATCCAATACCCAAAGAAGTCATGGACCTACTGTGCAAACCAACCGATCCTGGTCACATTCAACCGTCAGCTACAGAGGTCAGAAAGGCGTTACAATAATGGTGACAGACATCCTAAAAACGAATGTGGACGACGAGAGGCAACAGAAAGTAGAAAACCGAACGAGATGATCGGGTCGGCGGGTTCAGTTACCGAATTTCGAAGACGAAATGACAAACAGAACGTGATTGCAGGCTGGTTAGCAATGGACATCTGGCCATGAAGATCAGGAGAAAACTCGCCCTGCGCGCAACATGTGTCGCGGTCACCAACCAGATGATGACATCTTAATGTATTGATCGCTGCGGTCATCGGGCGGTGACCATGTATGTACGATATGTTTTATTTGAACATACGATTGCAATATGGAGGAAATAATGGGAAACCAGTGTCCTACGATTCGTCGGTTCAATCAGGAAAAACAAATTCTACTATGGCATATAGTATGATAATAGGTATGTAAATTTCTAATAAATATTCTTTTCGTGTATCCGAGACTTGAATATTTTTTAAACTTAATTACCGTTAATAATATTTCATCGACTTTAATCTGAAAATAAAGAACAATGTTCAGTCCTTACATTTGTCTTTTATAAAAACTATAAATATAACTTTTGATTATATTGTGTAATTATGGGTCACTTATTTTAATAATTTATTCATATAATACCTACTCTATACGTATCTGTCAAATATCTTGAAATAATTTCATTAAATACACAACTTTTAAGATCATGAATAAAACATGATTTATGTTTATTTTTTTGTTAAGTAATGAGTTTAATATGAAGCTTATGTAGGTACTTATCTAAAAAAAACGATTTAATAAAAAAAATATCATGTTGTAATATGAATATATTAATATAAAATAATACAATTTGTAAAGATTATAAACATTTAAAGATTGATCTTACTCTATCACATTGACATTGGACAGTAATGAATACTAATGACTAATGAGTAATAAATTTCAAATGAATTCTGGGACAGATATACGGACAGGCGACAGGGGTTATGGGGACTAGAAATCTCCTTCTTTGAATAATTGTCCTTTATTTTTTATTATATTAATACCATTTCTTATTACGCTATCGATAATGATAACTTAACAATTTTAAAATTCCAATCAGAAAAAAAACATTCAAATTTGATAGATATACCTAGATAAATAATCAATAAATAAACATAGTATCTTGCTAGCTAAATTGTATCTATTAATAATATTAAATAAAATGCATTATTCTTAGAACCTATATATATATATATATATATAGGGTCAGGGACTCAGGGTGTATCTTTAGTATCTATGAAAAAATGAGAAAATTACTTTCCTCTTTTTTTTTTTATATTGGAAATTTCGGACTTGGCATAATTACTCATTAAATAATAATATGTATATTCCATGTGATTATTGCAAAATTCTATTCTAATGATGTCTGGTGTAATGCTCCAAATCGTATTAATAGCGTTACATATTTTTCTGAGATAATAATTTTACTGGAAATTCCGTGGTAATATTTATTTGATAATTAATTATCAAGTTCCTTTTTATTCCTTAAACCCACCATTAAAAAAGTACCTCGGTATCAGAATTCAGACCTTTGTTTTTGTTAAAAAAAATCTATATAAATTAGCTGGTTATTATAGGTAAGTAGGTGTAAGAAATAATTATATTTTCAAAAAATATACAAAGTTAATGTTAAAACATGAGGTTGCGTATTTAGTAAATTAACTTGTATAAAAATAATAATTTACAGAAAATGTATTAAATATGTAATGTTTGGTACTACCTTCAATCCATTAATAGATCCGTTCTTATCAATCATTTAATCAATATCTGAGTTCATATAATAAATTAAATATCCTGCAAAAATGTAATTGTATTGGTAAAACTTTATCATAAATAAATTTGAATTATAATTAGTTAAATTTAAATATAACTAAAACCATCAATCAAACGTTTCAATCGATCATTTAAAGATTAGGTTTATAAGGTCTAATTCCAACAATCATAGCAAGTATTATTATAAACGATTGTCGTTTTAAATTTGTTGTTATTCATGTGTGTAAATTAAAGTTTAAAAACAGTTCTAAAAAATAAATTTACATTGACAAATATTTTATTTCCAGGTGTAATATTTTCCCACTATATTCAAAAAGAAATAAATCTTAAGTAAACTCAATGTTATTCAAATATGTATAATACAAGTACGACAGAAGTACACCGTACATGTTTTTCATATCAAATATTAAATAAATATACCTTTGAGACGAAACTTTTGATCCGTTTTCCGAGATATTTTAATAATTATAGTTTTTCATTTTATGTCTAAGTTTTTGACTTATTTGATGATTTTCATTTGCAAAATACTAACAACATAATTACAAATATTCATTTAAAATATGATAATCAAAATAATAAAAACTAAAATTTAAAATAAAAATTATTTTCTTATTAAAAAAACCTATACCCATAAATAATATTTGACTATTCACTTTTATATAACAATAAGAGTCAAGTCCTAGTTTTCGCAAAATTACGTGATATACTGATATATATTTATATTATATATATATATAGGTTTATTATAATATTATATTTAAATTAAATTAATTAACCCTAAATTAGGTATAAGATAAATTCCGAGTTCGTGATTTATAGTAATATTCTAAAATATTTTTTCCAAATAATTTTGAAGTAAGTACATGTTATTATTATTATTTAATAAACGTTAGTTTGAAAACGTAAATGTTATAATTTTTCTGAAACACTTTTTTCGTATACGCATCTTGGTAAATAACTCGATAATGGAATACCGTTTTCGTGTATATGGCTTTGACCCGTTATCGTTTTGAAATTATTAATATTAATATATCGTTAATACATATATATATATATATGACTTTGTATGCATCGTGTAATTGTTTACGATAATATTATTACAAATGTTACCGTTTCAGACCCTTCTAGCCCGATAAAAAAAAAAAAATAATTCCAATGTAAAACCTACCTGGGTTATAATGTTATTATTGTATTGTTTTTGTTGAAAAATCGAAACGGAAATAATAAAATGAAATAATCGAGTTTCCCGCGAAAAATTGAAAGGACAGTAGAACGGACAATATCTATATAGTAGCCCTGAGCATGCGTATAGTCGCATACAGACACATCGGAGGGACTGTTTCGCCAGGGGCTCAGCACTACTCCAGTCGATCATCAAGTTGGCGTGTGATCGTCGTGCGTTTGCCTCAGATTATTATTGTAGTCTCGTCGTCGCGTCTCAGTCAATCGCAACCAGCTTTCGGTTGGAAAATCGAATGATAAACACATTTTTCGAGTCGTCAAAATAAACGATTTCCGCGGGAAACGACGTCATAATATTAAAATTAAAATTCGATTTTAACCTTTTTTTTTTTTTATTTATATTCTTTTGTGGTATCGATCCGCCGAAATTAAACCGGTCGCCATTTCATTATACGTTTGAATTGGTGCAATATATTCTGTGGTTTGATATCGTACCGATAAAATTATTTAAGAACAAATTTTAAAATACCGGTAAGTTTTATTGTTATTTGTCAATCAGTTCGTGATAATATTAATATTAGTCGTAGAATGACCTAATACAGAATACCTTATATGAATTATATTATTTTACAAACGATGAATAAATTAACAAAAAATATGTTATTTAATTGATTTTAATCAATAGTCATAGATTTATGATATTTATTATATTTGACAACCAATAAAGTCGGTCAAAACATTTAAGACAAGAATCTTTAAATTTTAAAATATTGCCAAGCAATTTGTTTTGAAAATATGATGTTTACGTTAGTTACTATTATAACTATATAAACTATTTCTCCCTTTTTTTTATTTTTATTATAATAGATATTTTATATTAGAGTAATTTAACTGTTATATCATAATATGAACTTTAATCTCAATTCCCTGTAAAAAATTATATTAAATTATTTCAATCTCCAAAATTAATTATTATTAATTGCGTAAAAAAAAATGTATCATTTATAAAAAATCAAGCTTAGCTCAATAATTATATTTGTTTCGGTTTTGGTCATATTATTATTATTTATTTGAACTAATTAAAGGTATAACATTAACAAAATAATAATTTTGGAAAAAAATATAGGTATTTGAGTTTTCCATGCACGCGTATTGACACGTATTCAGATATGGTTTAAGTATTTGAAATAAATCAATTATTTAAGATAAGTTTATCCGATTAAACGGTTGTATATTGGTGTATTGGAATATAACACGTTTGTGAGTTGTACAACTATATGTCAGGGGAGGCCAACAAGAAATTAATTTTACGCGAACTTAAAGAGTCAAATATAAATAAATATAGTTCGTCAAAACCGTAAACATCGTCTTTTATAATTAAAAAAACGTTGTACAGCGAAGTTTTTTTATTCATTTATGCGACAAGTACGAGATTTGACGTAGAAAATAAAAAATAACTCCGAGATACGCATATCTAATAATATGTGACATCGCGAACCACACGATTGGTCACCTCTGTACGATACTATTGAATTAGAGTTACCTAACTACGGATTTACATGGTCATTCCAATGTAACGTCACAAAAACAATAGCAATTATTTTGAGAACTTTTAATGTTATTATTGTTAACGTTCAATTTAACGACCATGCAAATTGTTATTGCTAATAATAATATATATTGTTTTAAATGTTTATTATGTGTAGAGAAAAAAAACAGTAACTGTTTTGAGATAAGGTAACCAATCAATAATTACCTATGGTTTATTCGTTTGTAATGAAAAATAAGAACCCTGAAAATATGTATTCTTCAGTTTTTTCGAGTTCAACATTGGCATTGACGTATAGGTGGTCAAATTGTTCTTTTGGATCTTCAAACTGTTATAATGTATATTAATATAATTGTTAATATTCATGTTTACAATGAATTCATTTATTGTTGAACTTAATACGTACCTATAACATTATGATTATAAATTTAGTGATTTTGTTTGAAAATAAATTGTCTCTTGTTAAACAAATAATTTTTATAACACTATGGTACACGCTATGGTTTCATATTAAATGTTTCTGTTATAACTACACATTTATCTTAGACATATTATCAGGATACCTAGATGCGTACGTACGTATACCATAATTAATTATTTTTAATGTGATTCACTAGGTATAGCATAAATTAATGATAATTATTAAATATCATATAATAATATATATTGTGAATTTGAACTAATAATATTGCATTTGGTTAAATGTATCTATTTGAGAATGTATAAGGTTAAAATATTAATAGTATTACCTACACAAATATTTTATTTTAAAATTAAAGTAAGAAAGATGTATAACAAGTTTAAAAGATCTAAAAGAAGTTTAACATTGTCCTTTATTATAATTTATATTTTAATAAATATAATAAAATACCTATGATAAATTTATGCAAAATAAATATAATTAAAAAAACTTTGAAACTCCAATTAAATGCGAATAATAGTTTTAGGTCGGTTTTAATATTTAAGTGATACGTAAGACATACATTTCTAGATTGTTATTAAGGTGTGCACATATTTCAACGATCCTCAAGAATAATTATTTAATTGCACATCGTCATCAAAATATCTTGTCTTGTCTAGTACTCAACTGTCTTGTAGTTTTTTATTCTGAAATATACTCTGTAGGTACCTACATTTCGTACTTATAATAAGTTTCGTGTTACGTTACTTGCATATAATAATTATAGTTTTAGTATGATATTAAACAAAATGATAAGCAAGCAGAAATGTCTTATAAAATATATTGTTTGTCGATAGGTATATTTATAAAAATATAACTTTTATAACTATGTGTATTAAATAATCTTTTAAAACAATTAATAAATATGCTTAGGTATATAACCCATTAGCTAATACTTATTAAAACCTGTTCCAAAAAAACAATATTATCAATATAATAATACAAACCAATGATTTTTAATAAATAAAATTAAAAACAATTGAAAATGTTTCAATAATAATAAGTATTGGTAAACTATGGGTTTAACCGTATAAAAGAAATGGGAACATATAATTTGGTTAAATTTCTCATTTATTAATTTTAAAATTATATTAATAATAATAAAATTAAGAATAATGATATTTGTTTAATGTAATTATACACAAATATATAATATATATTTAATATTGTATGAAAATATTTGCTTAATAGAAAGATTCTTTTTTAGAAATATGTTTCAAAAATTTAATTGAAGGTTTAATAGAAATTATTTATTAACATGTACTTAATATTTATTACCTAGGGTATTATATGCGCTCCACGCATATTTTCATAAGTAGTACAAAACATAAACAATTGATATTTAAAAGGTAAAAATGTATTATGTTTAAAGTATATTTTAAACTTTAAATTTCAAAAATAATTATAAATAAATATTAAAATTATAATACATAATAATCTGTAAATTATAAATTAAGTATATAAAATTATTTTCTTAATGTGTTTTTCGTTTTATTATCATATTTTCAACCATTTTTTGAATACTATACACATTACGCAAGTTAAATATAGATACAATTTAATACATTAAAAGTATATAAGTACCTATATATATATATATATATATATATATTAATGTTTTGTTTGTTTAATTTATGTATTGTATAAACAAACATAATTTTAAGTTTATTATATAAATTATTAATACTATTCAAGAATAGTTTGTTGGTTTTACTGGAAAAAAAAATGATTGTTTACATATTATTTAACGATATCAATTACCAATAAAATTATGTATTAAAAACTAAAATTAAAATGTCATAATAGTGTTTTATTAACTGGGTATAATATAATTACATTTATATTTTGTTCTACAATATAAAGAAATTAGGTAAAGAAAATAAATAATAAATTATTGAAATAGGCTAACAAATATAATATTATTTTATAGTTCCAAGTTCCCCTTAAGCTTTTAAAAATTGTTAAAGACCATTTTATTATATGGTTATATCGAAAATTTGAATTTAAATAAAATAAATAGTACCTAATACCTATATAATGTCAACTTGTATACTTTCTAATACCACTCTCAATACCAATAAAACATTAAAAATGTCATTTTATTTTATTGATAATTTATTTAAGTTAAATATTTGAGCTTGAGGTTCGTGTTTCCACCATATTCAATATTTATTTTTTATCAAACTTAGGCCTGTAAATTGTGTTAAGTTTGTGGAGCTATTCCCGGCGTTTGCATTATGTCCCTTCTAAAGTTATCCCTCATTTTCTTTGGGCTGTCAGTTTGTTCTCATCATGGGGATAGCGCCACCCATTTAAAATTCTATTTTTAAGACCAAGACTGTAGATTGTGCTAGATTTGTGCTGGCTTGTCGTTTGTACCACTCATCATTCCATTTTAGTTATGTCTTTTCCAAAGTTATACGATATTTTCTTTCGAGCAGTGTTGGAAACATATTTTAATCAAAATTTAGAATTTCAATTTCAGATCCAGATCGATCGTTAGTACGAATATTTCGTTAACGTTCGACTGGGTTTGAAATTGACATTTAAATGTTGATTTCAGTATGTTCCCAGTACTGGCTAAAGAATAACTAGAAGGAAACATTTGAAGGGATTATGAAAAAATAGAGGAACACCGACAGATTCCAATAAAAATATAGCAAAATCGAAGCTTTCGGGTTTGATAAAAATAAAAATTTTGTGTATGGGCGCTGCTGCAGGAATCACATGCCTAAATATTTGTTTATAAAATACTTTTTAACACATTCCATTTTGGCAGCTACTATTTAATACACTTAATCCTATTTAAATTTAAAGTGGAATTGTATGTACTAAGGGAAGTAGTATTGACAGTTTTTAATAATTATATTGTTGATAGTTAGGTATTTGTATTTCGATTCAAATATAATTATAGTACTATAAGTAATATTACATGTTTAATTATAATAAATATAATATAATTATCGAGTTTTTCATTTATGAAAGTTAGTAATTAATATAAATTACTAAACTTGATAAATACGTATAATATAATTTATGGAAGAAAACACAATACAAAAATATTTGTATTAAAAATACATTTATAGTAAAATTAATATCTCAATTTACTGTTACTATTAATTTTTAACTAAGTAGATTTTATTTTATTTCTAAGTGGGTAGGTACACACAATTGGTGTGATTTTCTATTTTTGTTTATAATAATTATAATTGAGTGTATATAAAAATTGATTAATTATTAAAACTATATTAAAAATAATAAATTGAAATACATTTTACAGGAATTAATCTTTTTTATGAATTAAGTAATCTATTGTATGTATTGTATATGAATGTATAGTTTAAAATAAGATGTGACAATTTTTATTTACTTTATATTAAACCAGACAATAGTTAAATAGGTACTTAATATTCAGGTAAGTTTCCAAATTGACGTTAGTATTTCTATATACAGGTACTTATTTGCAAGTATTGAACCTGGTTACTGAAATTTCATGCTGTAAAGGCTGTGGGAGTAAGTACCTACATAATAATTTGATCCAATCTGCCGCCATTTTTGTAACGTACAATATGAATGATCCCGCATAATATATTATCTATACTCAAATATTTTATACCTATAATACGTTTTTCTTTGGATCTTTTATATTGATAATATTAAAAATATAATAAAAAATTACTTTTGTTATTTTCTGTATTTTCCACGAATAAGTTTAGTTATTCTCAAAATTTTAACATCTATGTTTTAAACAAAGTTTAATTTGCAATATTTTGCTTTTTTATAAAACAACTTGCAAAATTATTACTAACTATAAATACCTATATTTTTAAATTGTACGTGTTTTTTTTTTTATTATTATCGATGGTTATTAAATAATAATAATTCATTGAACATTTTTAAAATAGATGGTTTTATGTATTCAAATATATTAAATGTCATACATCTCGCATTATATTAACATAAAAATATCAAATATTGGTGGATTATTTTTAATTAGATATGACATTTTTTATAATTCGTTAGGACGAAATATTAATATATAATACTCGTATTGTTTAAAATCAATACAATTTATATTATTTATTATTACATTTTGCTCATTTTATTATTAAATATTTATTTCATATAATTTTATTCTAAGTTTAAGTACACCAAAAATATATAATAAATATAGTTCTTTGGTATATTTCACAATTACCTATAATACCTATATTTATGAATATCAAATTTCAAATATTATATGATTCTTAAAAAAATAATCTAACTACCAGGGTGATGGTGTTTGGACTATGAATCAAACCAGCCACAATTATCCAAAAATATCCCAATCATTTGGTCTACTAGAACAAGAACCATCTTCGATATTTTGATATATGATAAGTGCCAACCAAATAATAGCATGTCATTAGAAGGGAAAAAAAGGATGTAAAATTTATTCTTAAAAAGATCGATTTTTATCTTACGAGGACAACACTATAGTAAATAAAAACATAGAAAACAAATCTGTTAAAGTGTTTTAAGTTTATTTACTTTAATTAAAGGTTTACTGTAAAAGTAATATAAATGTTTTTAATTTTTTAAAATGTATGAATTATTAAATCAAACCAATTATTAACAATATACAGAGTTATATTATACGTGTATCATGTATGATGTATGTATGTCACAAATATTTTTTATGATTTGAAACTGAAAACTGTCATACTATTTTAATGGCCAATAAATTCTAGAATAACTTAGAGGAAAATAAAAAACAAACTGCAGCGTACAATTTCCGTGCTGAATATACCTAATGAGAGTAATCAATATTTTAAATGGATACGAATAGTTTGTCCGGGATGTTGATGAAAGTTCTAAATTGTTATAGTTTAAATAATTATCGTTAACCTATATTGGTTAGATGGGTACTATTTTTATTTGTACCGTCAACAGAAAATAATTACATATAGGTATAGGAGACAATTCGTGTGTAAACATGTCAGCTAATTATATTTAGTTTTAAACTAAAGTATGGAAGTTTTATTCGTATCCATTGAACGGGATGGCCTACGTAATAGTAGTAGTGTTTTCTATTTTTTCGTTTGTTATTATTATTATAATTATATATAAAAAAAAAAATAATTAAATTTAAAAACGACGAAGAGGACCCGTTCGTAAAACTGTACTCAATGCAGTAGCCATAGTAATTTTCTTAGTATTCTTAATATTCTGACCGCGTTTTTGTTTTCAGTCGGTATAATAATAATATGTCCATCGTCCATATAAAATTCCACCGTACACGCGGAACAATATTCGAAACGTTTTTGACGCGCCGGGTCATTATTGCTTTTTGGATATAATAATAATAATAATAATAATAGTAATATTATAATATTGTATTATTAAAGTGGTGCATAACGTGTGCGCGTGTATTAGCGTTTAAATTGTGTATTAAAATTTCAAATAAAACAAAATTCCAAATATCTATATCTCAACACGAGAGATCGTTTATTAAATAATATAATATAATATTATTATGATGTTCGCAAACCGCACATTATAATTGTATAATTATACCACGCGTATTATTGTGTTTATGAAGTATAACGACCGTCCTAAATTGATCCATGACGTTTTCCACGTATTTTTTTATGAAAATGAAAAGTTGACTAACAGTTGTCTAAGTCGACTGCCAATATGTAGATTATATTCGTGGAAAATAAAAAATTCAAGTTTTTACGAAACCGCGCGGGATAACCAGCAGTATCCACAAAAGGAGAAAACGTTTTCATCGCAATTTCCGCAAGTGCACGATGCCGAGTAGTGGTTGTATTAAATGCGGAACACAACAGTTTATTTCGAGGAAAATAACTTACAACTTATGTGCCGTATATATAGATACACAAGTAGAGTTTTGTATTACTATTAGTATTATTGTGTAGGTACAACGATAATAACTCACTTTCACCTATAATATATTATTATTGATATCGTAAACGTATTAATTTTATACGAAAATCTAACCAAATGCTTGAATTTTATCGTAAAAAACAAATGTAAGAACATACAAAACCTACATACGTATCGATATCTATAAGTGAAATAATTCACACGATATAATGTAGTACCTAATTTTTTTTCTATTTAAATATACTATGTATAATAATTAGAAAAGCGATTTCAAAGAATTCGCTACTCGCTAGTCGCTAACACCCTTGTTATTGATGTTTTAATTTATTTGCAAATTAATTGTATATAGAAACTAAAATATTGATATAGAAAAGCAGGAAGGTCGAATCTGGACGTTCCTCCTTCGTCTCTTCGGTTCTTGGAGAAATTAGTGGTTAATTATAATTAAGATTCGAAAGCAATGATATTGTATTTGAAAATATGATTCTGAGCGAATTCAGTCAAATATACAATATATTATACTAATAATCCGTTCCAAATTTTTTTCTCATATATAAAATACCTATGTTTTATGTAAATACCCAAAACGATTTCAAGTTCCTACGTTTATAAACCGAATTAGTTTTATAAAATATTTAAAATAAAATTAACAGAAACCGTAATTTTGCCAATTTTCGGTAGTTTTTCTTTTCCTAAGAAATTATAAAGTACCTACCAAGTAAATATAATATACAACCAAAAGCTTACAATATCACATCCTAGCTACTTATGATAATCTGACCATTATTTCTGCCCACAAAATATATTTTCAGACAAAAAAAATTGTTGTAAAACCAATACATTCCTAGCTTCGCTCAGAATCTAAAAATGACGTTTATATATATTATTCAATAATATATACATTATGTACATTAGATTATGCTTTCCATTATATGTACCCCAAAATTTTTTACATTTTATCAACCACTATTAAAAATATATATAAAAAAATATTGTAAATATACCCCCCCCCCCCCCTTGATGAGTACCAGTACAGTTGCACTATATGATAACTTACAGTACCTATTTAGAAATTAAAAATAAATAATAAAGTTAAAATTTATCGTTTAATGTATTTTTTTTCCATAAAAAATACAATTCATAGTTTTTTAAGGGAAATTAAAAAATAAAGAAATAAAAATAAATAAGCAAAAGAAAGTAAAGACAATTTGGCCATATCAGCACATATTTGAATATTTCACCATTTCGCGTTTCATTCGTCAGCCAAGATTTGTTCAATTTAGTATTTTTCATTCAACTGACACATGTCCAAAGTATCTAAAAAATGACCTAAAGAGGAAACAAAATATTAAATTCAATAAATCGTAATGTCACCTAAATAAAATAAAATAAACAAAATTTATCACAAATTACGATATCGTAAGTAATTTAATTTAGGTTAGTTTATTGTAAATAATACACAAATAATAATGATAAAGATAAATAATTAATAATTCATATTAAATTTATAAAAAATATATACTCGTCTTGTTACACTTTAGTGAAATCGTTTATGATAAATAAATAATGAAATACGAACATTAAATTTTATTCACGGGATTTTGATTATTCGGGAAACGAGACATACTATGTTTAATCATTACATATTTATTAACCACAATAAGTAAAATCACCGAAGGATAAAACTATAAGAGAAATAATTTTAGAAATGCAAGGATATTCGTCTTGTAAAATCAGAAAATGTTTCGCGTAATTTAATTTAAATATCAAACGTCAGATGAAGAGAATCACAGCATTAAGTTGACCTCAAATATTTAAATTATTACCATTGTCCATAAGACGAATAATACAACTTAAAAAGTAATTTTTCTTTGCTTTTATGAGTAAAAAAAAAAAAAAAGAGTTGAATAATAATATCCAAAATCTGTAAAGTTAAAAACCTACCATTTACAAAATTAATATTGGACAACTGAATATTAATAAATATGTTCGAATAATTTAAATTAAACTGTACAGCTCAGTGAAATAATTATCTCAATTAAAATGTAAAATATTTTGTGTAATTATTTATATAAGTCGATTGTAAACGAAATATTCAATGATATTAACGAATAAAACATGTTATAATTATGAAATTATTGCATGATTCGTGCATATAAAATAAACTAAATTTAAATAAATATGTTTAATGTAATTACAAACTATTTATCTTATGTTATTTATATTATTAGTTATTTATTTAAAAATTACTGATAAAAATCAAATTAATAATTACATGTCATAATATATTATACTCGTATTTGTGAACAGTATAAACAATTATTATAATTTTTTAAAATAGTATTATAAAAAATATTATGTTATATTTAATTAATTTGATACGTTCTTTATTCCACCACAAAATAAAATAATATCCACATGAGTGGTCATGTCCACTACATGAGGAACAACGAATACCATACCTTTCCAGGTTAATATTTTTATTGATAAATTTGATGCATATTTTTTTAGATCATGGATGTAACTATGGAGGGGAGGGTCTCACCCTTTTTAAACCATTTTTAGCTATCCTTAAAAATCTTTGCAATTTTTAGTTTTTATACGTGTAATTATCAAAAATGGTATATATATAATATATTAAGCCCTTCTAACTATAAATTCTGGCTTTAGATTGATTGTATTTTATTATTGTTAGATTTTATTTTGTGTTTATTTTAATCACTTGTATACTTATTATTGTGTATTCGTATTAGTTAATTTATTACTTTGGTAAAATTTTTAATATTATTTTGTTAGACAGATCGATCTGTATTATATAGATAGAAAACAATACATTAATAATAATATGGTATTAACCAAACACTATTAAAAATGGTTTTTTTCATTGTATAACATGAAACGAACGTGCAATTCGATTACATATTGGGTTTATATTTAAACGTTAGGTAGATGATAATGACTCATCGAGTTTAAATTTTATGTTCGTAGAGTGTTATTCAACTACAAATTAAGAAGAGTATTGTCCGCTGTAAAAAAGATAAAAAAACTACTAACAATCAAAATAGAAGTGCGTAAAAAAAGGGAAAAAAAGAGGAACAATATCCCGAAGCATTCGGTATAAAAAACCTTTTGTTTTGCGAGCGCAATTGAGAAGAATCGAGCTTGTGATGATGACGCGACGGTGGTGATGGTGAATGATGTAAAAAAAATAACTTACGTGTAGCACAATAGACATCGAAGCGTTTAGATTCTATACTTAGAACTTTAATCGTAAATCAGAAGAAGTTAATTATTTAAAAAAAAATAAGTTTCTCTAGAATATACATTATTTTTAAATGAAGATGTATTCTTATTGATTGATAAATATATGTTGTAAATTAAAACGATCATTATTGTTCATTTTTATTGGGATCAGGAATGTATTTAATTTCTACACAAGTGTTGATTTTCCATAAATCTTATATATCCTTGAAAAATCCTGCATAAATATATACAATAACCTTCATCAGATTGTGTCCAAGCCCTATGCAAAAATATGAGAAACAGAACTACTTTTATTTTCATACACAAATATATTTTCTACTTAGTTGAACAATATATTATCTCGTCGTGACATTTATTGCACAAACATATCATATTGTATTACAATACCTCAAGCATTACCTACCTTTTAAATTCTATTTAAATATATGACAAATATGTCTATATTTACGTCAAAGTTTATAGAAAACTGGAAAAATGTGTTTTCAAGATTTCATAAGTTTTTCGATAAACATAGTGATTATTACTTTGGTTTTCAACAAGATAACAGCATATTATGGTGGTAGGTCATAGGTACCTACATAATATTTTTTTTATCACATAAAAGAGAATCGAAATTGCTACCTATTTCTGTTGAAATAAACTATATATTATAAAATATACACCTATCTAAGTCTAAGTACGCCATTCAAGGTAAATATAAATATTTACATAACTAATATTATGCTATATTTTGTATATATATATATATAAAATTTTCACTAAACATTTTTTATGAAATCTAATCGAATATAATAAGCAGCTGCCACCTAATTTTATGAACACAAGACCATTATTAAAATCAGCTAAGATGACCGCCGGGGCTCTTTGGCTTTTTAAAACAATGTTTCTTACATTATGTTTTTACTTTACAATTGAAGATTAGGTACGTAAAATATTTAAAAAATTTAATGCACAGCATTATTTATATGTTATATAATAACATACGTACGTACACGAGAAAAAACAAGGGATGAAACGTTCACGATAGAATCGTATTTTAAAATCTCAGAGAACCGCAACGGCCAAGTATCGAAAGCATACTTTTACAAATTGGAACATAATAATATATTAATCATCATTTATACATATAGGTAGGTATTAATCATTTAAAAGACGATTTATATGAAAGTAAATACGGAATTTAATACGCTGCAGGTAGTTCATCACCGCATTGTGTTCAGTCTCGAATCGCTGCCGTTGAATGAATCCGTAAAATATAATAATATATTACTATAGTTATATACGTGATATTATAATACGCACAGTTTGCACAAAATATTATACCGCCGTCGTTTCTACTTTGGCGGCAATTGTCAATTTAAAACGTGATTTAGCCGTTTTATAAAATCTGTCACGACAATATATTTTAGTTCCGGTGTTGACTATGTGTCGTTCAAAACGGTTATTTTTTTTTTTTGACAGTCAAATTCATTTATATGAATATTTTGTGTAAATAGGTACTATTATACACTGTACGTATGTGTTCCGAAAAAAATATCCATCTACAATACGTATTTTACATTTAGGATTGGAAATAAGTCATTTCGCGTAATAAATATAATAAATTCGTAATGCAAACGAATAGTCATTTTATTTGAATTTGTTTTATAGGTATCACTCCGAACGGATTTTGCGCAAAATAAAAATAATAATATTTGGCGTTATATGACGCATAGACGTATCGTATAATAATAATAAAATTATTATTATACGCACGATGAAGATGAATTTTTTATTTCTATGGATCAATAATTAACCCTCATACAACGCGTAGTGTTTTAGGAACGATGTTTAAAAAAAAAAAAAATATACAACATTTTGTTTTATTAATGAAAGTCATTAGTCACCGTCAAAAACTATATTATAATAATAGTGTTATTGTTATTCAAAAATGTAATACTGCAAATTTAGTGATGAACCAGCAACAAAATGTTTAAAAGGTGTGTTGCAATTATAAAATTATAATTAAAGCCGTTAAAAATTCGAAGAGATACAGTATGCCACAATCGAGCTTATCGTTTTATTATTAAACATCGCATTTTCCTTTTTACATTTAAAATAAATAACAAATTCGCAATATGTACACTATGTAGTTTCGAAATTATTAAAAATATTAATTAAACTAAAAACAACACACGGATGAGTTATTATATTTTTATCTTATTAGACTTATATCGTCTTTGTTGAATAATGAATACACATTTGTTTATTTTATTACATTATTATGATTATGAATATAAAATATAGATGCGAATTATAATATAGGTAAACCCAGAAAATTTGTGTGTCAAAATTAAATTATCGCCCTGTATATATAGTTTTTAGTAATTAATTGACCATTGTTCCAGTTCTAGACTAAAAACGCAATTTTTTTTCTATTCTGGTTAGGTTTAGTTAGTATCGTTACGGTTTAATATTGAACCGAATTTATACGAATGGCTAATAACTTCGTGCACGAAGAACAATATACTTTTGAATTTTTGATAAAATCTCCAAAAGGAATAACTATAAAATATTATAACGTTGGGTTTTTTCATTATTATAGAATGTGATATAATTGAACGCGTTTATTATATTATGAATATTTATGGCAATATGACATGACTTATCGAATTAATTTATTTTATTTTAAGCCATCGCGTGAACGAATTTCATATTTTCGTGGAAAACATTCATAAGTACTTATATAGGTACATATCTAGATAATATTTTATTAGCAAACATTTGTTTGTATAATATTATAGTGTAGGTAAATGAAAATATTATGAAATATGATAATATGGCGGTCAACATAAAAAAAAAGAAAATTTTGTTTTAACAACGTTGCAGCACTTACTTTTGTCATCCATCATATTTTCCGATTACAGTTATCAATAAATAAAGAAAATACAGTGGCGTGTAAACTAATTACCGCGATATTCAAATTTCGCGCCACGTAAAACCTTCAAATAAACCGTATTATGGTTTATTAAACTGTTAGGACATATTCTCGAAACGAACAGTCGATTACGCTAAGACTAATGATGCATGATCGCCGGTAAATATCTAACCATACCTTCTCATCGTTCACAAAGACTTTCAACATTAAAACAACCCATGCTTCATCACTTTATATATAGTATAGTGTATACCGTGACTTAAATTAAACACAATAATTCTCTTTATGTCCTCAATGTTCAAACAAAGCATCGCGGAGACTGAACCGAAATTGGTCTAGAGACCCGCGAGCTACAGATGTAAATTAAAAGAGGTGTGGCCAACAGGTCACTAGTTTATCACAAAGCTCAGTATACTGCAAAATATAAATCAATTAACTATGATAAGAATGTCATAATGTATATTATGACATTACATTGGTCTCTAATTAACCTAGGCATAAACAAAATATTTCAATATTTTACGCATAATAATCATTATTAAATTTATATAAATATTATTATACGATTAAAGAATATACGTATGATTGAAAATATACAGCAATAAAAGATTATGTATGAACAATAAGTGCTGCAGTTCGGCCTTGGTTGGAAAAATAATGCCAAATAAAATGTTAATCAATTTTGTATGTTGAATTTTCTACGTTACAGTAACTACATTAAGTGTTATCGGATCGCCATAAAACTGCAAATACTGTAGCAAAGGGGATATTATGTTATCCATAAAAATATTTAATTTGTATACAGACAGACCGCAGTGGTTGCTGGTGTTCTAAATTTACTGTAGTCTACAAAATAATAGAGAATGTTTTATATAATAAAATCGTTATTTGTTTTCTCTATCCGCGACGATGAACGTATATTTATATTTTATTAGAATATTTACTTTTATCGATCTAACTTAACTAAATACACCTTGAAAGGTTTACACGAGAAATAATAAATGCGAGAAATTATTGTAATAATTCAAAATTAAATATTATAATTTTGTTTATTATATTCTCATATTGAACAAATGAACAGGGATATTTTAAAATCTAATCACTTCCCACTCAAAACATAATGTGAATATAATATAGGTAGGTATAGTGTATCAAAAGTGCAGACGGCAATACAATTTAACAATTTGATTTTTGATAATTTCAAATTTTCAAGGCACGAACGAAAATAATATGTAAGACGTAAGTACATTACACTACTCACAATCGGATACTAATTCAATTTTATTTACAAAAATTTATCATATTTTTTTTTAAAATTGAATTTGAATTATCTTAGTATTACCAATGGTTTTGTTAGTAATAATAAAAACATGTTATTAATAATATATTAGTGGTGATCCTTCTTCTTTAATTTACAGTATAATTTCATTCATTCATTTTTAATTTCTAATTGTAATCTTAGTTTTTACTTGCTTTCTTTCATATTTCAATATTTAGTTATTAATATGGATGATAAGATAATAAATAAATAAATATATACTATATATATGTTTATTCTAGTTGTTTATTTAATTAATGTATTGAATTCTTTGTATACATAAAAGCATTTTAATAAAAAGAAGATATAACTGCGTTTGAAAATACCGAAATCTAAAAGTAAAGTGAACATAACTTTTTCACGATATACTTACTTGAAACATTATTTTTTTTTAATTTGTACATTTTATAACATTTGTTAAATTAATCGAATTTTTAATTCATGCCAATTTTTAATCAATATTTGAAAACGTGTATAGATTTTTTTTTCATCTATAATTACGAATTAATATTATATTAAATTAAATTATCGCAAACGTTGCTAAAAAACTTTATAAGGATTTTCTTGGGAAAGCCTAACAACATATTAGATGGATATTATTTTATTCATAAATTGTCAATAATTAAATACATTTTCTTAGACTTTCAAATCATGTTTGATTAAAATATTATACTCTTATGTAATTATTATGAAAACATGAATTTAAAAATGAAAAATTATATTTTACAGTCTACACCAATAAACTATTATTGCCTCTAAACTTATATTATGTTAGTGTTTTATTTACTAGACATTGACATCGTAATTTAATTGTAACATTTTTTTGTTTCAAACTTATGAACTTTGTTTCAATTCTATTTAAATTAATAATATTATTACTGTTTATTTCAATAGGATATCAGTTTAATGACCTTAATTTTGTATTTGTAGAAAATCAGATATTTTCATACAATAGATTGAGGATACTCAAGGATACTGGAACATCTGTTGAATAATTTTGAGTTTTATATTGATATTTTTCCAATCGTATAATATATTTATTAAGAAATGAATTAGTTTGAAGTAAAACACAAGTAGATCGGTTTTCAATTGTTTAGAAAATTTATTTTTCGCAGCATATTATTATGCTATTATAACATAAATAATAACTGTATATAAATACATTTCATCAAATATTAAATTATATAAATAATATACCTAAACAATACATTTTAAAAAAAGGCATTAAATAACAATTTGAATTTGAAATGGCGAATATTAAAAATATTTGATGTTTAAAGATTTGATATCTAGTTGCCAATAAAAATTGAATTAAATTTACATGAGTTTTAACCATATTTTTTAACCACTTTATCTAGAACGTGTATAAAATATACTTACTAAAAAGAAATGTGTTTACTCAACGTAGCAGTAATGTTTTTAATCTTGTCATCTTTAGAATACTTAAACAACTTATTTTAAAATACAAATGTTTTATGATTAAGTCTATATGCAAAACTTTTTATAGAACTGTACGAATAAAATAAAAAATAATTATACTTTAAATATTTAATATAGATTATTTTATTAATTTTGTTTAGTCTTTTTTAATAAATAAATTAGTCTATAATAAAATATTTCTATTATTTTGAATTTTTTTTTTCTAATATTCCTCCTAGAATGTTAAAATATTAAAATAACATTATTTATTAATTTTATATGTAATTAAAAATAATATCCTAATAATAATTATTTCAATAAATAAATATATTGCTTGTTTATATTATAATTAATATTAAAATGTATAAAATATAATTAGAAATTCATAAAAGGTGTCTTATATGTCTAAGTTCAAATGGTTTTTTTTATATTTAAGCGAAACAATATATTATATTATACTAGATACAAATTTAATTTTACTAATATTTTTTATGTAGGTTCATAATAATAATAATAATTTTTTTATTCAACTATATCGTTTATCGAAGCTACACCATATTATATTATATGTAGGTACTATTAAAATTGTTATAAAAAAATATTTCTAATTTTTATCATTTATTTTATAATGATTATATTCCTAAAATTTTTAAAATATAAATTAATCATAATAAAAATTATTTATTATATTTAATAATATTATTTAATTTATGGATTCACTATTAATATTTATTATTATAATCAAACAAATTAACAATAAAGTATAGTGTTTGTCATTATGTTATTTAACTATACTTAATTAATATCAACATTCTAAATATAGCTCAATTAACTTTAGTTATTTAAAATAAATATTCACATCAAAAATAAATCCTTGATGAGTTCCTTGTATACCTACTATATTTTAATTTATGTTTTGTTTGAAAAAAAAACAATGTATTGGATATAAAAAAGGCAGTAAAATTGAATAATTCAATATATTTAGTATATAAATTTGTTTATGTTTAACGTGGGTTGATACAAAAACTTTTATTGGGATCACATCATCTATTTGCCTAGATGGAATAAAGTAAATGATTAATTTTAGGATATTTTTGAACACTATGAAATATAATGATCTGAAAAGAGAATTTTTGTGTGGGACATAATAATGCATAATCGCATGTTTCCAAATATAACTGTGAAACTAAATACAAGATGAACAAATAACAAACAATGGTTAAATAATATTAATTATTTGTATCTTTACTTAAGTACGACAAGTTTGAATAAAGTTTCTACTAAGAGTCCAAATATACGTATTTGTGATTAAAACTCCGGGAAACTAAATATTATATTATAATACATTTATTCATGCTCGTCAACTTTTCTTTCGAACCGTCAGTATAAGACTTCAAACTCTCTCTGGAATACGTTCAAAACAATATTAATCAATTATTATTATCAATAATTTTGTGTCTGTGAGTGCGTGTTAAAATTTTCACGTCCAAAATCGGTCCAGATAATATTTTGTCAGTGAGAGATTCAGAGGAAAGACGAGACAGGAGAACAATAAACGATTTCGAACAATAGGGTATCCGATTTACCAATGGGGGGGAAAAAAAAAATTGTACAAAAAAAAGTTGCTCTAACCGTCGCGGTTAATTAATCAACATACCGGGCAGTTCGCATCTGTCCGGTATTGTTATTGGCTTTATAATCGTTCAAATCTTTTGCATATCCCTCGTCAATCAAAAACACGGCAAATGTAAGTGTCTCCGAACCGAGTTTATTAATAACTCTATTATTATATAATATTGTCACGATATTTATATTATTTTGTCGATATTTACTGACAATTGTGCACAATTATTATTCGCGGTTGTCCAAGAACTATTATTTTAGAACGTATTCAAAACTGTCCACTGACACGTGAAGTATATTTATAGGTTCCACGAATATTGCATCCGATTTTTATCGCGCACAAAAATTTAAATATTCCAATTTACGTTATATTTCTTTTTCCTATGATATGTGTTCGTTGACCAATAATAATAATAATAATAATAATAATAATAATAAAATACATCAAAAAAAAAAAAAAGGTAAGCCGCGTGGAAGTATTTTTGATGCGTGCATATGGTGTAAATTTCGAAATCGCCCACAAGCCCACTGTACTATAAGGATTATTTTAAACCTCTTTCCAGTGGGAAATTGAAAGTATATTTATATATATATATACGTCATACTATACCCAAAACTACCTGTACTCAGCAATAAACTATATGAGGGTCATATACAAATTCCGAAATTCGCCGACGAGACTGAATAATGTATAATAATAATATTATTAAAATAGTAAACATATTGAAAAACTTTTATTCCGATACTTTTCAATGACGCGATAATGTTTATTCGGTCCATCGTGCATCGCATATCAAATTCAAATCTGGGAAAATGCGAAGTCAACTTGTTTATGCCGTCGCCATACGAGGTTAGGTTCTGCTCCTCGGTATAGCCGCAATATATGGTTACCGACGATCCGGTGAGCTGACACGTAGAATATATTTTCTTTCTGGTTCGGTGTCACACGACGACAATTCGGATATTGACCGTCAAAATGATTGATACACACCGTGTCTTATAATATAATATTATATTCGATCAATGTACATAAAAATGTGTTTTGACACGAGAAAAATAAAAATCCAAATAATAATATACGATATCATATTATATTGTGTACGTATCTTTAATCTCAAACATCTAAATTCGAATTGTTTTCACTTAAATAACTCCAGCAAACGGTCTGTCATCATCATAAAAGTTGTAAAAAGGTACATATAGAATTTACCAACGTAACATGTCAATGATGTTTTATAAATTAAAAATCAACGTTTTCGGAATTTAAATACATTTCAAGTTAACAATGAAAAATATACTCCTGCATTAAGAGCATTTAAAATATAACAACATTTTAATATTATCTATTTATAACTTTATACCGTATAAGGGTGAAATTAATTTACAATTTATAACTATTAACTTGAATATCTACACATTTTTTAAAAATAAATATTTTAATTTTTAAGTATGGACATATTATTGTTTGATTTTCCTTTGCGATAATATTAAAATATCTGTAAGTCATTATTTTATCGTGCGCCTATTTAATATTTATTTAACCTACCATATAAATATTTTATAGTTCCAAACTTCCAACTCGATTGATTATGGTACGTTCAAACAAAGTAATATTATTAATACGGATATTAAATAATCGACATTATTTTATTGTTTGTATAATATGGATGAAATATTTTTTACTTTTCACTATAGAAATAAGTAATAATTTATTAATAGTTTATAAATAATCAAAACAAAAAATAATAATAATGTCAAATGCAAATATACGTACCTGTACTATATTACGAGTATATCGTAACAAATTGTAAGTGAGGTCAAGTAGGTACTTGATATAAATGTGAATTATTGATAAAAATATGACTATTTAATTTTTTTTTTTTATATGAGTAGGTACTCTTTTAATCTCTATATTGAAATTAATATGGAGATAAGTACGTATTTGATCAGATCAGTGATTTATGATTTAAATTTTCAAATGTAAAATGAAATACAAAATTGTACCAAATATGGTTATATTTTGTGTATATTACACTTTTGAACAAAATTACTCTGTAAGGTACTAATTATTATTATTATAATTATTAAACATATAATGCGGTATAAATGATTATGAATAATAATAATTATAATAATGATTATTAATAATTATATTTCTCCATTTTTATGTTAACGATAAATAAAATTAATACGTTAATAATAGTTGTAAATTAAAAAAAAAGTTGAAACGTCAATTTAGGATGTTTCTTCTTTGTCTCTTCAGTCCTCGGAGAAATTAGTGGTTTATTATAATTATTAAGATTTGAATACAATAATATTACATTAGAAAATACTATTCTGAGCAAATATCAATATATTAAAATATATATATTACTGATAATCCATTTCAAAATTTTACTACGAGTGTAAATTATATATGTAAATATTCAAAATAAATTTCAAACCCCTACGATCCAAATTCAAGGAGTTATAATTTCATGATAAAAATTGTCAGTCACGATTTTCAAAATATTTTGTAAATAGATTAAATAGTATATGAGTACTCTTCTATAAAAATTTGAAGCCAAAAATTGCAGGTACTATTAAACATTTTTGGAAAAAACTTCATAGCTCTATATAATTAGCCAAAAAATCAACTAATCCATTCCAAAATTATATCACACTTGAAGATTACTAATGCTAGTACTCAAAAATATTTTCAAGTTCCAACAATCAAAATTCAGTTAGTTATCACGAAATAAAAATAAAATATTACGGAAATCGTAATTTTGCCGATTTTTGGTAGTTTTTCTTCTTCTAAGGAAAAACTTTTGAGACATTCGAAAAATGAGCTTTATAAAGTATCAAAATGATACAATTTGCTATAGAAATCATACCCTATTTGTTGTAATCGGATCATTATTTCTACCCCAAAAATTTTTTCATACATAATAATAAAAAAAAAAACATCTTTGTAAAAACATTATATTCCTCGCTTCGCTCAGAATCTAATTATACTGAGAACAAAATATTTACGGTTGAGTCATAATATAATTTAATTTCAGAAATCATAAATTATTTTGCAAATCATAATGTAACAGACAACAGTATATCATATTATCTTGAGTGAAGCTAACATGATTTTAATATAAGTTCAATTTCAAAATATGTATTAAGTTTTGTTTTACCATGGTTTGGTCAACGGCTGTACACACCAATATCATTTATTCGTTTACTACTCGTGGTAACGCCCATGGGGATGAGATCCAACGACAGCTTTATTAATTAATATTTTAATAAGATATTCTAATTTAGAACCTAACACAGTGACAAATGACGATGATTTTACGCGCACGCAAAATATATATACTTTTAAAATAATCATAATAAATAACATATATATATATATAGGGCAATAAAACAAAAAAATAGTGGTTTCTAAAAGAATCCAGATTAATGTGGTTAAGTGACGTAAATATTATGTAGATCAACACGATTAACAGTGAATAATGTTCGTTCTTTCGTCACATTATTTTTTTATTTTACCGATCTGACTATCATCGCCCGAGTGAGAATCCAATAATGTCTTCAGAAATTATGAGAAAAACACATTACCGTTTGTCAACGTTTATTGCATTATTCAAATGAGTCATTAAAAAAAGAGTATATATTATATATTATAATATATCGAACATGGTCGCGTACACGTTAAAAATGCATTTATATTCCAAGTCGCATATTGAGATGCGAAATGTATAGAAATTATTTTTTCAACCCAAAATTATTTATATAAAATGTATCAAACTAATAATGGTAAAAAAAAAAAAAGATATATTGTAACTAACGTAAACGTGAGTTTTTTACCGATCAACGAAGGCACTTAGATGCTGAGGTACATGATATAATTACAATAAATTATTTTTGGCCAAACTTCAATGCTGTAGTGAAACAATATTTTATATCGATTGGTTGGAAGGGGGATTTAACAATTCGACCCATTCTAAAAGAAATAATCTTACATTTTATCAGCAAAATATTTTATCGTTATAAATAACTAGTTTTAAATACTTTTCATGTAACTTGAAGGATTTTATTTCAATGATGGTCTCTGTATCATAATTATCACGAGTAGTTTTATTTTTATTTTTACAAAATAGTAAAACAAAATATAAACGTATTAAATTATATTAGATAGAAAAATAATTCGCGAAATACCAGTAAATGCTATTGAATATTTACTTTCAAATATGATATTTATAGTATACTGTATATTTAATTGTATACATATTTACAATGAATTTTTGTATTATTTTAAAAATTAATATTAAATTATTATATAGATAAAAACATCAGTTTTTTCTTCTCCCAATGCACGTTATTAAATATTCCCTGAAAACAATAATATGTATTGAAAGTACTTGTTAATTATTATAGTCATTTCGTGTTTAATATTAAACATTTTTTAGTATGGTTATTTTTTAATGATTATCTAAATAAAAATTATTTTAGTTTGATTATTTATAATTTTTGAATTCATAAAAAATATTTTAATCTTAAAATGAAGTATTTAGTTATAATATAGAATCTTACATCAATATCAAATTATATATATATATATATATATATATATATATATTTATGACATTTCTAAATATTATTGCATGATGATGTTCGTGTAATTGTCGATGTTAACTTTATTTTGTGATTGATGATTGGATGGTTATTATTAATGTAGATCCGTGATAGCATTTATATAACATATATAATATTTAAACACGTTATGTATGATGATCGATAACATAACACGTCAATTTACAAAGGGCGTACGATGAAGTTATGAAAATAGTTTAATGCTAGTAAAGTAAATATAAATAAAAATCAATTTTATTGTTTACTACAATTAGATGGTAACAACAATTGAACAATCTCGGTGAGTTTTTATATTATCGCTTTATTCCTTAAAACTGATAATATATTCTCATTATATGGACACAACCATCCTAATCATCGCATATTGCGCATATTTATGGATCGCTTAGTTTCTGAGACCACTCTTAGCATAATATACTTATATTTCATTATAGTTTTTTTTACTTGTTATCACAAACATCTAATTATGGTATTTTGTTAAATTACTTTGAAACTGCCTGTTTAGTCGTAGAATAATAATAATGATAAAACTACGTTATTGTCCGTGTAATCATTCATAAATATTATATAGGTATGTACACAACTAAAGTATTTTGAGCATCTAATGCTAATAAAAATTTATATTATAATATTAGGTATCATGTGAGCTTTATTTCAGATAATTGTTGATCTTAAATTTAATATTGTAAAGCTAGTTGAATTGAGAGAGTATAATATATGAATCGTGAAACTTATCTTTATAACATAAAAAATAATATTACAAAATTAAAATAATAATAACATATTGATACGTGCTTGAATTTAGTAAAATATTCAGAAAATACACAATATGAAAAATATATTTTTTTATATTTGATCTTTTTTCTTTCATAATTTTAGTTGGTAAATTATGATTCTTTAATTATTACTATTACAATTTTTAAAATATTCTATAAAGTATATAAATACTTATGTATTTACATTGTTAACATTTATTATTGTTATTTATAAAGAGAAATGGTTCAAGTATTTTAAATTAAGTAATAACATTAATAATAATTTTAAAATATTTCTGAGTGTCAACAGACTGGATGTTTTTAAAAGTTAAAAAAATATAGTTTATTTATTTACATACATTCAATATTTATTTTGTCCGTTTTTGAAACAGTTAAGACATTTACTGTCAAATATGGTCTTCAATAACTAAACATTTAATCAATTATGATATTTTTGTTATTATTACTATTATTATAAGGAAAAAAAAATTAAAAATCTATTTGTAAAATGTAATAATTAAATTGAAATGTATATGCATATACTCTAATACAATTAATAAAACCATAAAAATATTAAAAATATACCAACCAGTTTTTCTATATAATTTTAGACAGAGTTGATAGAGTTAATAGATAATGTCAATCATATCTATTGAATTGTTATTTTTGATTGTAAAATATATGAATAAAATAGTAGAAATGAATCATTGCTTATTACTTTTACTACTTAACAAAGCACATTACACAGAATGTTACTGTGGGTTTTTGTATAAGACCAAACAAAGCTTGTTGGTAATTTCAAAAGAAAATGGATTTAAAGACCTTTTAACCTTCGTTACATACTACATAATAATATCCACATTGGGTTCTTATTATGGTGTATAACTGGAAAGTTTTACAACAAACGTTTAGAGACGGTTACGGTCTAATAAATATAATTTTGAAGGTAGAAAAAAATTGATAAATCGATAAAACTATTTTATTTACGGTTAATTAATTATTTAGACATTAGAAAACTATCATGTATCATTTGATTAAATTTTACATCAACTATGATTTAAACGTTAGGCATATTACTTATAAATTGTAGTAAATATTAATTTTAACATGATTTTTTTAAAAAAGTTTTCGGAAATAAGTTATTATCTATTTTAAATAAATAGAGTTTATTTATTAGGTATATCAATATAAATATTAATTATTATCTATAATATAACTTGACTAACGTTTGATCGTAATGAACTGATTTCAAAAATCTCTTAATAATAATATCATATACCTATCCATGTTTATAAAAAATAAAATTTTATATTCTAATCAATTAATCTCCTCCTGGATATTAAATAATGTAGTGTTTATTGTTCACGGTATTCTATGAATTTGAGCGTCTATAATATATAAATAACAAAAAATATTTGATAGTCTGATAAACTAAACTTCTTGAAATAACTCTAATTGACAATCGTTTAAAATGTTATATTATTTAACAATTTTAATCGATTGTAAAAATACAAATCGATTTCCTATATGTTTAAAAAAAAGCTTCGTTTATTTCACCTCGTACGAAATATAAAAGTTAATTAACTAAACTGAGTGATACATAATTTATGCTATTCAATATATCTATTCTTGTATATATAAAATCCTTTATAGTGCTTTGTCAATAAATAGCACTACTAGGTCACATGTTTTAAACCTTTTTATTCTATATTTTTGTTAATATCAAAGTTTTACACGAGTAAATTAATAGTTTAACTTTTCAATATTACTTAGGTATTTAATTTAGTTTAAAATAAAATCTAAACAGTTTAAAAAGTTTTACATCAATAATATTAATAAGTACCATTTTTTTCTAATTCTCTGTAAATTCTTCTTATTTTAAAGTGAATTGTTTCTTTCTGATTAAGATTGGCAGAAAAAACATTTTTAACGAATGCTGTCTCTATTAAATAAAGAAAAAATCGATTTGTTTTCAACTATCTACCAAAGGTAACAAGTATAACGTAGACCTAATTTGTTTTTTAAAAAAGCTATAGTTAATCGTATTATAAAATAGCAAGTAGTAGCATCCGTTTTACAATTATATTAGATAAATTTTTATAAAACATAATAATAATAATAATAATAATGATTTTTGATGCAAGCAAAATATAAGATAGTTAGAAGAAATAAAAATATAACACACATAAATCCTTCGATTGTTGTTTGCGTGCAGTTTAGTTTAATGGAGTTTATCATTATAAACAGATTTTACCTTTCACGAGAAAACACGCGGTAAATCGGTTGTGCAATGTACATCCCTTGCAATACTATAATATTTACGGTCATTTATTATATTATGTTAACCAAACTACTTTATCATGGCGAATAGTATAATGGTTAATAATGTCTTATTTTTTAATATTTTCCCAAAAATAACGAGTTATTTCCGATGTATTGTCGTTATAATAATAATAACAACAATATAACAATAATAGTAATTCTAAAAAACCACCTAATTATTATACTGATGATGGTAATATTATATTATCAAAATACGCATTTAATCCTAAAAGTAAATTATTTTGTGGATGTGATGTCTTAATGTTAGTAACAATATTATAGTTTATTTTTATGAGTAATGTTTATTCTTTGAGTAGGTAAAATTTAACTTTTGTATTGGATTTTTAGATACATTTATTCAGTAGTAAATTTTTAATATGGTCTGTATGAGTTATACCATCTGTTCAAACTTGACTGTAATAAATTATTATTACTCGGATAATAAAACAATTGATTTAAAAAATATTTATTTATTATCGGAAAGCTAATAATTAAAAATACAACAATATATTGAATGTATAGCGGTAACGAGTTTAAATATTTATTATAAATATCTGTTTTAATATTTATTAAGGTCATGTGTTTTGTTATAGGATGTAAATGTTAATTATTATATTTACGGATAAATTATCGTACTTGGCCTGAAAACCACTCGTATGATAAATAAACACACAAACAACCGATTAAAAAATAATATGATTGTAAATCGAATATTTGTTTTAATATAATATTGGCATTTAAAAGGGAACCAGGCCAATGATATCACCAGTACGAGGGACAATCATAATAAGTACTCCGCAGTGGTCGATCGATTGTATCGGTCTCAATTATTCATTAGAAACATGCACATAATGAAACTTAAATTTAGTTTCACTATTTATATTTAGGATTTTATGCTTATAACCAAAGGTATTCGTGTGAAAAAAAAATAATATAGTTAACCCGGATGAATGCGGTTATTATATCTCGTTAGTTCTGAGCAAACAAGTGGTAAAAACGCTTTGATTTACAACACTGAAGAAACCTATAGGATATACGTATACGTATGTACGATAATATATAAATAAATAAAACAATCGTGTACTAAATCCACCTGTAGTATCACGTGCGTAGATAGTATAATATACATATAAACATTTGTTTGGTAAAGAAAATGAAACTTACGATAATATCCAAGTATACGCGTTTGATTTATTAACACAGACTTCGTTTTACCAATATTTAAAATACTTTGAATCTATATAACAAAACTATTTTTTTCTCATAATTTTTGTCTCAAAGTTTAGTTAAGTTTTGTTAAGTTGACTACGGTATACTTGTAAAATGTATCATATATCGTGGTAGTGAAGATGACTTTTGAAACAAAGATAATAATATTTGTCCACATTAATTTTTAACACGAAATAATCATATAAAACCATATATAGATAACACATTATTAACATCTATTAACATAAATATTGGAGATAATTTCATTTTTTTTTTTTCTATATACTTTTATCTTTTCGGATTTAATTTATTACAACAACTTAAGTTTTAGTGTACCAATTAAAGTTGTTGTAAAATAGATAAATAAATAAATTTATTTATACTCCAAGTCGTTTACAATAGACGTTTTAACGTTCATATATTTTGCAAAATATTATGGAAATATATATATATATATATTATATAAATTATTGTCAAGAGAACAACAGTTGTCTCAGGCCAACTTCATGTTCTATACAAATAGACAATGCCAATCGATTGAAATAACATCGACCCTTATTGTTTTTCCCCATCATACTATTTATATAAAATAGGTCACCATAATCTTATATACGATCCTAACAAAATGTATAATCAAATATAAAGTTTGCGAAAAAATATATATAGGTAACATCTTTAACCTTAGAATATAATTATTATGTTTGTTGATTTCAGTAATGTTTAAGAAAATCATTACATTAGATTTATGTTATCACGTATCTACATTAAGACCATTTGAACAAAACATCGTTATTTCCACATAAATTCTTATAAAAATTAAAACACATTTTTTTTATGTAACACATAGTAACAGTTTTATATGGTATAAAATAATTTTTAATAAATACATTTTATTTATGACTTTAAATTATTATGATTTTGCGATTTGATTAGGTATATAATTTTAAAATAAATTATAATTTAAAATATTATAGAAAATATATATAGAGTGATCAGAATTTCATGTTAACATTTTTTTAAATATATATTATTGGAACCACCATTTGTATACTCAGTATATATTTATTTTAACAATTTTCCTGTCTTTAAATATTAAAAAATTAAAATAATAATGTACTTAATCATAATTTTGATAGTTAAAATCTTATTCAATAAAAATAACTTAGCGTATAATTCAATCCATTTGGTTTGTTTGAAACTTAATAAATTACATATTTTATATAATATTAATTTAGCTAAGTAAATAGTGTGTATATTTATTAAGTAATGTATTTTTTTATATCCACACACCATTATTAATTATTTCGTTTATATGAGATGTCGATTTGATTTATAAGCGATTTATGAAAGTCAACAAGTATAAATTATATGATATTATTTTTATTTTATAAACGCATATAAATAAAATCATTTACATCTTAATATACTGTTCATAAATGTTCATAAATGTTCGAAAATGAACATAATAAAATATAGTAATACTCAATTTTACATTCATTGTCGACACCAAGTTCATATATAAGATATTTGTTTATAAATAAAAGTATAAATTTGAACCTTTAAGTGAAAAAAGTAATTTAAATTAAGTTTTATTCATAAAAGTCGAATATTCATTCGAAGTAAAAAATAATCGATATATACGTATATACATATATTTGGTTTCAGATAGTTATTGATTGAAAAAGTAATAAATTATTTCCTTGTTGAAACTAACAATTCATAATATCCGAAAAATAATTTCCTTTATTAAAAAAAAAAAAATTTAATTGCCTTAATCCTCTTACATTCTTACTGTAGTTATAAAATCAGTATTGTTTTGGTTACTTAATAGGTATATGTATCATTATATCATGAGTATAATAGTGTATATGAGTACTGATTTATCAGCTATTACACTAAAGGATTTGATATAATCGATTTCAAAAGCTTTCGTTGTACCTAAATGTTATTCATTGCGTTTTCTCGTTTACAAAGAATCGCGGGTAGAATATTATTATCTTGTATTTGAAGTTAAATAATACGATATGTACATAGAATTCCAAATACACAGTCACGAGTCATTCTATACCATTAATTTAAGCGTAAAAATATTTATAAATTTACAATTGATTGGTCTATTGAAAACTATTACACAATTCAACTTTTTAAATAGCCCATTTTATTAAAATTTTTTGAATAAACTATATGATTTAAAAAAGAATATGTTTGACATATTATAAATAGGTGAACTATCTATTTATTTATTAATTGAAATAGATCAAAACAAAGTATAATATATTGATGTATTTAGTTACAGAATTGAATCTGTTATATTTAATGGAAGATTGGTTTTATAATGACAATTATTATTATTTATTATACAATAAAATATTAAATTTATAAAATATATCTTAAATTTAGTTTATTTTTATAAGTTATACAACGAAAAAAATATTACAGTATTTTATCAATTTCATTGATTCAGTTACAAATAACATATTTTATAATTTATTACTATATCAATCGTCCAATATAAACATGTAAAGTTAGATTTACATTTATATTATTATTATTACATAAAGTAAACTTTTATTTTATAATTTATGATTAGTAAATAATTTAACGATGAGTACGGTAAAAAGGTTTATAAGTGATACCTAATTTTAATACTTATAATATATAATTTTATTAAATAGTATTTTTGATCCAATTAGGTAAATAATATGTTTACTGTCATAAACTAATCATTAAATTAATTTAAATTTAAAATAATTTAAATATAACGACTATAAGCATTTTATTAATCATTTATAATAAATATTTTTGATTCTTAGTATTATATAATATTTGTCTCTTTTGGAAGTACTACTGGATTAATTCGTTATTTGAAAAAATAATAATTGTAATTTTTCTTTAAATTCATAAAGGCATTAATATTTTTTTCTTGTAAAAAAACTGTCAGATGTCATTTGTTCAAATTTTTTAACTGTTGTATATATATATTTTTTTATACTATACAATTATGATTATACATTTTTAACAATTATTATTTCTGTAAAAAAATTACCATTTTTTAGTAATTCTACTTCAAAAGTGCAACTTGGTATTTTAATAATAATGTATCAATCATATTTATAAATTTTGATACGTTTTATAAAAATAATTACATGTTATAAAACATAAGTTTTCTAGGTTAATAATTTAAAGTGAACACTCGTATTCTGGAATTTGTAGAAGACGGAGGTTAAGGTTTTTTCTCTGAAAAGCTTATTCTGTAGTGGTTGGATAATTTAGAACGTGTCGAGATTATTGTGTCCCCAGCAAAATAATACAATACCGTGTTCTATTCGTAATTGTTTTCAACAAAGGTCGTACAAGTTGTACGACGGTTCAGATGAATAATGCACAATTATTACACAAAATATAAGATCAAATCGAAAATCATAATTGTTTTTTCTAACTATATCATTAACTATTTCATTTAAGATATTGATTTATTTTTAGGAAAATATTTTATTGAATACATCTATGATTAATACTTTTCAGACGAAAAAATTATAAAGAAGTTCAAAGCATGCTTTATTATTTTAATCGAAATACACTATAATTAATCATTCATATCTCAATGTAATATTTAAAATTATATAAAGATCATAAATTATTATGTGCATAAAATATTCATGAATTAAATCATTTTAAGTACTTATAAATATAGTCTGAGAATCCTTGTAACTGCATTAAACTTTAATTTGTAAGCTTTATTATTTGGTTTACGAATTTAGCGAAAATGATTTATTCTCTTTATTTTTCATATTTATTATTATCAATATTAATAAGCGCTAAAAGTATAATTTTGGATTTTTTATAATAATAAACTTTTGAAATTTTGAATTGACGGTCAAGTAAGTTAGGAAATAAAAGTAAATTTATTTATAATAAATAATAAAATAAATAACTCGTACTTAAATAAAAATAATAAATCTATCATATAACACTATACTAAGATTAAAAATACAATTTAACCTACTATAACTTAATAACATTTGGCTAATATGAGACAAAAGTTGTATTTTTCTTTACTATTTTCCAATGAAAAATAAAACTTCGAAATAAAAATAGGAACCCATAATATTTAATAAAATGAAATATTGTCTATAATATACGTATTCCACCATATAATACGTCAATAAGTATCTGAAACTAATTTTCGTAAATATTAAATTGCTAATAATACAAATGTTTATTGGTTAATATTATATATTTATATATTTGTATGGCTATTACATTTGAAATTTGTATTAATTATTAATTACATTTTTTTTTTTATAAATTAATGAATATAATTGGTAAATTTTTTTATTTGCTGTAATTTTGTATTTTTTTTTTTTTACCTAAAACAGCTATAACTACTAATACTATTAATGATATTTAATTATAACTATAATTAAAGTAATAATAACCATTTTTATATTTTACTTATTAATTTAGAACCAATATATTTTTAATTTATTTTAATTTTAAAACAATTTAATTAATACAAATATTTTTAAAAAATTAATGTAAATATTAAATAAGTTATCAAATAATTAGCCAATATAGTATAAGTCTATATATATATATATTAGTTGTAATAATTTTTCTCTTATATTTTATAAGAGTTATATTCCATAAATAAACTATCTATCTGTACATTTGTCTTTAATTTATCATCAATAATTAATATATCTTATACAGTTTTTAGAATTTTTAAATTACTCTTAATATAATAATAATATATATTTTATAAAACAAAAATTATTCATAATATAAATTACATTTTTAAAAAGTAAATTCTTTCAAGATAAAAATAATATTTTAAACTTTTACAATATGTTACACAAATACAAATAATTATATTTGAAAAAGAAGATAAAACAATATGACAAAGATTGTATTTTACCTTCATAATACAATTATTATTATTTTTATTAAATAATGATCAAAATGAAATATTAATTATAACCTAACACGATAAATTATGAAATTAAAATTATTATTAACAATAATAATTCAATTTGAAATAATATATTTTCCAAATGTTTTATGATAAATAATAATTAATAAACGTATTTACTTAATATTTTTATTTATTTATTAATTTAATGTACTTATTAATTATAAATACAAGATATTAAAAATGTTAATCACCTCTTTTTTAAAAAAATTTCATAGTATATAGTATATAATATAGTTCAACCAGCTGATAAATATTAAATATTTAAAACTAATCAGTTTAGACAAATCTAGACAAAACAGAAAATTTGAAACTTTTTTTACGGAATACATATTGGATTAATAATAAAACCACATTACCATAATCTCAAATATGTCTTCGAAACACATTCATAAATTATTAATTCGTAAACATACTGTCAGTCGTAACTTAATAATTTAATTTTCAAGGTTTTTATCATTGTAAAATCAAATAAAAATAAATTAATTTTATGAATAGTTAATTGAGTGATGCAGAAGATAAAATTAAACTAATGTACATTTTAGATTCTGAGCGAGGCGAGACGAGATTATATTATATTGGTTTTATCAAGATGTTTTTTTCTTTTTTGGGTCTGAAAACATTTTTTTTGGGTAGAAATAATAGTTCTATTACTACGAATAGGGTATGATTTCGTTAGAGAATTGCATTAAATCGGAATTTTATTGTGCTAATTTTTCGAATTTCTCAAAACTTTTTTCTTGGAAGAATAACTATCAAAAAATAATGGAAAATCGGCAAAATGACGATTTTTGTTAATTTGATTTGAAATATCAAATAACTAATTCTGTTTTATCATAGATCATATCTGTTTTGATTTTTTTGATATTCTCATAGGCTATTTATAAACGTGGTAAAATTTTTAATGGATTATTAGTATAATATTGTATTGTATATCTGAGTATCTGACTCAGTTTCACTCAAAATCGTATTTTCCAATGCAATATTATTACATTCAAATCATAATTATAATAAACCAATAATTTTTCCGAGGACTGAAGAGATGAAGGAGGAACGTCCAGAAACGATCTTCCAACTTTTTTCATGTTTAATTTATAAATTATTAGATAATATTATAATAATTAATTATTGTGTTGTATTTTATTTGGTTTATTTTTATAAAGACTATGTTCTGTGTAACATCGGTGTATCAATATTGCATAACTATAACGCCGTTGAATAATTTTTATACTATTAATTTGTAAAATAATGTAATATTAAAACGTCGAGTATGTGCTCGTTTGAGTAATTTAAATTAAAATTTGAAAATACAAAAAACAAATCAAGTTTTTCACCAGATTCATAAGTTGATTGTTAATTTCAATTAAAGTTATTTAATGTAAAATAAAACAGATAATACATATCGAAAAATATCACGCATAAATATAGTTTAGAATTCACGTAACTTTTAAATTCGATTTATTTTGTTTGTATTTCTAATTAATCAGTATTTTTTTTTTCAAATAAAGAACTCTTCATAAAATTTACAGTGCAATATACAAAAATACTTCAACAAGCGATCGATTTTCAAATAATTACATTGGCCATTGGTTATACGTATATTGTTTTATAAAAGAAACTACCTATGAGTGCATAATGCCATAGGAATAATATAGATATAACCACATTGAATTTGTTTACTCAATGCTACTCAATATTTTTTTTTTTTTTTTTTTTTTTACGTATAATTTAGATTATGAAAATAACATAATTTATTTTTGTTATGTTCATGCGCAAAATATAATATGATTTATATAACATGAAATAAAGTAATGTTCTATGTAGAAATGCATAATAACACGGTTTTTATGTAGACTATAAATTATGCTTTATTTCTTAACGCGCGTGACGTTAACATTATGTTCGGAATATTCTTAGTGAGATAATATTATGAGTGTTTTAATGTCTAAATCCGTGTGGGAAATTATCAATTCTACTTTTATATTTCACTTGTGTTTACTGATTGTAACAGAATTTTTTTTTCTTTTTTAGCACTCATACACATAATAATATTATTGTTATTATTTTTATCGTTCAAATAACATAGACGTGGAATGTACACGAGACGTAGAATAAATCGTTTACGACGAGCAAAAGAAATAAGTGAATTTTACTAAATAAAAATCGCATTGGATGATAATATCATGTCAATGTTCATGTCATTCCCGAAATTCCATAAACCTGAGCCGAGTTCGATTTCGTTTGAATTTAAATGTACATATTTTATTTATACGTATACATAAATAGACCAACCTAACGACGATCATTTACTTATATAAATGTCGCATTTTTTAATTTTAAAATCGTTTGTGGTAAACATTTCTATTTTCATTATATTTTATTATTTTAAAAATCTAAAACAGACAATTTGTAAACATGAGACATTAAAAAAAAAAAAAAAAAAAAAAAATGACTTTCAATAATAATAACCTTTTGCAATGTTTAATCGTGAAAAAAACAATTTTTGAAACCTATATAAATAACGATTAATTTTAGACAAATAAAATATTTTTTTTAAAAATATAAATTTTTTTTGATAAGCCAAACTGTATAGCGTATCAAATAAGGTTTTACGGTTAAGCGCAGGGCCTTATTTAGACTTTTTCCGCCCCTGGGCATCACGATTTTGCCGCCTCAACCCTCCTAAAAAAACGAACACATTTTTTTTCAAGTATTACAAAAATAATCAAACAGAAAAAAATGTACTCTTATTTATATTTAAATATAGGTAGAAATACTTACATAATAAAATAAAGAAATGCACAAAAGATTTAAGGTATATGAAAAAATAATTTATTTAAAACAATCAATAATTTTTTTGTAATTAAATGTCGACTAATGACAAGATAGCAATTTTAGTTCTGCATAAAAAAAAAATAAATACATTACATGATACTTGCCGCCCTTCCCAAAAATTGCTGTTAGAGGTAATGCGGAACCGTTACCCTCCCCCTCTTAAATACGGCTCTGGTTAAGCGCAATTCAAATATAGGCGTGACCGATGGATTTGAGCGTGATGTTTTGCAACAACATATTTGGAATGCTATAACAAAATGTCGATTTATACTAATTTTCTACTGTTGCCATATTATACCCACCGCATTAGGTCATGGGGTTAGGGTGAAATATAAAACGGTTAGCAATGTGGCGAGGAAAGTAAAAATTTAAATATACGACTAAGAATCGTACGCATGGTGTGTACCCAGTATAATATATTATATACTTTATATGTGCGTTGTAAATAAGTCATATACTTATATTTATATATATGTTTATATATATTTTAATATATTAATACATTATGTAGGTAATCGATAAACTCCAAAAAAATAAGTGTAAAATATTGATTTAGATTAGGGTTTTTATTAAATTTTTTTTTTCTTTTCATTTATTTCAACGAATAAAGTTTATTTCGTAAGGCGTTTGACAACATTCCAATTGTATATGTATTATATAAAGAAAAACCATATGTTTCATTTTGTATAATAATTCATTTCGTTTTCTTTGTTATATCGTGTTGTGAAAAATTTAATATAACATCGAGTCGACTGAAAAATAAAAAATGTATAAAAAAAAAAAAATACTAAAAACCATGAGTCGTTTAAATTATAACTAACAATATAATATAGGTCGTCCCAAAGTGTTATGAAATATAAATTCATAATAAATAATTACTTATTTTTATATATTGTATCAAAAATAGCCTATGATATACATGTTATTTATTATTAAAATAAAAATATACAGAAAGGATGTTTTATCTTTTAAAGTTATAACGCTTGGATTGATAACTAATTTTAATTACATTTGTTTGGCGTAATTTTCAGTTATCGTAATTACACTACACTATTAGCTATTGCTGTTAAAATTGTTTATTCACACCAAAAAAAAATTCTAAATGAATTCATAATTGATCAATAAATAAAAATGTATGTAGTAATATATAAAAGTATACAACTCTGCTTAGACCGCGTAATTATATGCCTATATTCATTTCACCTAAATATACTATATTGATTTTCAACAAAAATGAAAATCTACAATTATTATAAATAGTAATTCAAACTTGATACATTAATGAGACTGTTTTTGATTTGAAGATATATCATTAATTTTTTCATCAACTAAAAAAAAAATTGGTTTACTTTTCACTTATTTAATACATTACTTTTCGTGGTATAAATTTAACCATTTAGTTAAATCATTATTGATCTATTATTACCAATATAATTGTATTATAATAGAACATATTCTAACGTATAATCTTATTTGGTAGTAACTATTGTGGATTAAATAAAAATTATTAATAAACTTACCTTGAGTATTATCATTTGGAGGTTCGTTACAAGGTAAAACTAATTCATAATAGTGGTGTAGGTATAGGTTGAATTTTGTCGAGTTTTAAATATTTTATATTAAGAAGGTAACATCGTCTGTTGCGCGTGACCGAGTTGTGTAATAATACAATACAGTTGTGCTACCGATAACGCCGCGTAACAAACTTTTTGATAATTTTCATAAGATGTAAATAAATGAATAATTATATCTTAATATATTCAGGCTATACATTGTATTGTGTTTAACCGTTTTGTATGTAAAATAACCATTTTATCACGATGTAAAGGAAAGCGAATAGTATACAAATATATGAAAAATTGTTATTTTTTAAAAAAAAAGAAGATTAGTATTGATGTTAAATGCGTAATCGTGTATAAAAATTACATTATTATACTAGAAATTTCTTCATTTGTTTAATTTCTCATAAAAATAAAATCGATTAGGGAACGTTTTTTTTTTTTTTTTTTAATATTTTCAAAACAATTGATATAATTTTTATAATAAAATACATATATATATATATATAAATTTATAAAAATAATCTGAGTAACGACGAATATCTAGAATTCCTTAATGTGCAAATAAGTGTATTAAAATAATATATTTCTGATTACAGACGATTGTTGGTATGCCATCGGTGAACACCGTTGACGGCGGAGACTGCGGTGGCGGCTGAAATCAGATATTGTTTTGTTGTAGAGTTTCCCGCGGGACCGGAAACCATTCGACGATGTAGTCCTATCAGCAGATACGGTGGCGGCTTCGGTGGCGGAAGTAAGTGAGGTACAGAAATCGGAAGCGTCGACGACGGTAACGACATGTCGACGCTGGTGGAGTTCAACGGGACGGCGATCGCTGTGACTGCGATTGCCTCGAGGGACGTAGCGGCAACGCTGTCGATAATGTCGTCGACGACGGCGACTACCGCGATGACGACGGTCACATCGACCGCGGTAGCGTTAAACGGCGGCGACACCGGGAACGCGGTCAACGATCTACTCCACGGGCTGGCAGACGACGCACGGTTACTCGGATACCTGATGAAATGCGCGGCAATGTGCTTCATAGTGGTGGCCGCGCTGTTCGGAAACCTGTTGGTCATGGTGAGCGTGATGCGGCACCGCAAGCTCCGTGTCATCACCAACTACTTTGTCGTGTCCCTGGCACTGGCCGACATGTTGGTAGCCATATTCGCCATGTGCTTCAACGCCAGCTTCGAAGTGACCAGCCGCTGGCTCTTCGGCCGGTTCATGTGTGACGTTTGGAACTCGATGGACGTGTATTTCTCTACAGTGTCCATACTGCATCTGTGCTGCATCAGCGTCGACCGGTACTACGCGATTGTGCAACCACTTGACTATCCGCTAATCATGACCAAAGCCAGAACCGTGGTTATGTTGGCGTCCGTCTGGGTGTCTCCCGTTCTCATATCGTTCCTGCCGATATTTGCCGGATGGTATACCACCGACAAACATCTTGCGGACCAACATCTGAACCCTGACCAGTGTTCGTTCACCGTAAACAAAAAATATGCGGTTGTTTCATCCAGCGTATCGTTCTGGGTTCCGGGTGTTATTATGCTGTTCACGTACTATCGGATCTACCAGGAAGCCGATAGACAGGAACGGATGCTCTACAGGTATGTACTAATATGATAGCATCATGTTTATGGCCCGGCCAGCGAAAAATGAGATGCGATTGTCATACTCCAAGTGGCCAAATTTCATCAGGGTCTCTACAACTGTTTCCCGCATAAATTCAAATCAAATATAATAAATATACGAGTATATTGTACTTATTTAGGGGATAGTAAATTATAATTGAAACAATAGGCGTGTTTTCGCGGAGCGACCAAAAGCTACTCGAAATTGTTCGCTAGATTTGCTCAGTTCGCCGGTAAATTTACGGTATCGCCAAACGCGAATGTTTGCTGATTTTTTATCATATTGTTCAACTAGGACTATGTTTAACGACCAAACATCACAAACAGCAATTTTGATAATCAGTTAAACTAAGGTTTAACCAGGTTGCTGAAACGAGCAAATAATGGTATTTTTTTAACGCGCGTCCAGGATTTTCATCAAACCTACAGATTTATATACTTAAACGATAGTTCGTTTTTTTATATTATTGATCATTATCAATAGATTCGTACAACGAAACACAAAGTGAACTGAATGTAATGATAAATGTTTCATATCAAAGACTATGCAGACAATAGCATTCAAATTACCTGTCTAGGTATGCCATGGCGGTAGGTTAGGAATCTCCATAATAATATAATATAGTGAAACTTAACTTAAATATTTCTAATCAGAATATGGAATGGAAACAATTTCTAGTTGTCAAAGTTTTGAGATGAGAAAGTTTTAAATTATTAAGCTTAAAACTAATCCTCATCAAGTCGTACTTCGGATTCTAGAAATGTTCAGGATCAAAGTTGTATTTGTCATGAAAATTAATGATCACCTTTTTGAGATATTCTGCATCGATCGTAAAATAATATTAATAAACGCGTAACTATGTTACATTAAAAAAAATAATGTGACTTACCAATATATTTTTTCACCAATTTGTTTGAAAAAAAAAACCAAACCTTTAATATTCAATTGTAGAAGTGTAAAAAGTATATCATGAAAAGTAATGTATTTTTATCGAATTCTATACAAAATATGTAGGTATATGTTATATAACATATACCTACATACTCTTTGTTATGTAACAAATATAAACTATTCGAACTTCCTACCAAACACAATCAAACATTCCTGTAACGAAAATAAAAGAAACTTTTATCAATATTACTGTCGTACAACTTACAGAATATGAATATTAGAAATCTTTGAAATATTGATAAGTACTCGTACTGAATTCGTTATATATTTAAAAACAAATTGTTATTTATATGGATAAATCAGGTATTCAAACTGAAGTTTTGAAATATATTCGATGATTTTATTTGATATATTTATATAAATGATATAACTTTTACTTATATGTAAAACAGTTTCGTGATAAGTACTTTAAAAATTAAAAATGTTAATATTCTTATATGAAGATTTTATAAATTTATCGAATATTTAATACATTTTACTTAATTATATGTACAAAACAATGTAAAATGATATATTTAACTTATCAATAAGCCATTGTGCTATATTTTATAAAAAGTAATGTATTACGTTTTAAGGACTTAGGATTAGACTTTATGTAATAGGAGTCGGATTATTACAACTTAAATCACAACTGTCTACAACTGTTGTTGAATGGGTGATGTTATAATTGTCTATTTTTAACTCATATTTCAAATATTTAATTTTTGTTTTGTTTAATTTAATTTCTTTACAATATATTATGTCACATGAGTGAAGGTTAATAGAAATCATTAAACATTTCATTGATCATATATTTTTTCATGAATTGAAGACTAATAACGTTATAAATTATAATTTAGCTATGCAAATTTTGCTAGTTGTTAATATTGCATTAATTATTTCCATAAAAATTTAAACGTTTATATTAAGCAATAGAATTAATAAGCGAATAGATATATTTTTAATAATTATTAAGAAAAAAAAGTTATTTTATTTAACCGTAGATCAAATTTGAGCATAATATCAAATAATGTTCTACGTACATTAGCCATTTTTCTCTTATTTTAAATAAGGAATTTTTATACTGATTTTTAATTTTTAAATAATTAGTAATTTTTTACTTTGATGGTAAAAATATTTATTCAATTAAAATAAATATATCTACATCAGTTTTATATTTGATAAAATTTGAATATACGACTTATTTAATTGAAGATTGTTTTTAATATATTTTAAAGGTCAAGTTCATTATTTTATCCCAATGTTGATTTTTAAGAAATTGTTTCTTTTTTTTAGTTCAAGACTAACAATGCCAGTATGTCAATATAAGAAAAGAAATAAACTTTTCTCTATACCTTGTGTTATTTATTTATTTTTTTTTATTTCTATAGAAATTTGTCTACAAACTTATTTTTACAAAGAAATACGTCAATAGTTACATTAATTTTATCGTTTTTATTAAATATCGTCAAAATAATTTTAATAATTATATACGTTAAATTTAATCAAATAAATTGATATAACTGAAATATAAATTATACAACTGAATTATTCAGAGCAAACATTTGTAATACATATTCTTAAATATTATAAAGATTCAATAAAACTATAAGCAGATTCATACTTTAGCTTTTAGCGTGTATCTATTTAACATTAACCATTAAAAGACGATGAGTAATAAAGATTGATAATAATACAAATTGTTTAAAATACCTAGCTATGAATTCAAAAGTTGAAATAATTAAACATTTTAAGATAACATATATTGAGCGTTTTGGCAATTGTCGCGGTTGTCAATCAAAATATTGTTAAAAATGTATAACTTGTAAGTTGTAACCCAGAATTTGATACATACTGTCTGGATTGGAATTGGAAAACATAGTTTTTTTTTATTTTTATAAACGCTACACACTCAACGTTGAAGTGTAAATCCGTCTTAAAACTTTATTTTCTTAAAAAATAAATAAATTAGAAAATATTTTTTCATTATTATCATGAAACAATTAATTTAATTGTTATAAATTTGTTATAAATATGTTTAATAAGTTCTTGTTATTAAGTTAATTAAATTTTGGATACTTGAAAATTTGGTGCATATTAGAAGATGTATATCAAATGAAAACTCAAATTTATTCACAGTATCAACATAAAGGTTTGACCACAAATGTAATTTCAAAACCAGGACCAGTCAACCATACACTTGAATTCATTAATTATCATTAGACAGTCCCTTTTAAGAATAACACGTTTCGTATTCGAATATTTATTTATGCCAAGTATTAAATAGTATAATATAACGAAATGCGAGTATATTAATTATTATTAGACTGTAATATTGTATAATGAAAAATAATATAATATAATGTAATTTTGATAAAATATTATTGTGTAAGTGTTTTAAAAAAAAGCACTGCGTAACTATATTCAATATGTATTGAGTATTGTAATCATATTTTGAGTGAAATATATGAATTAAAATTCGAAAAATATTTTAACTAAAGCTATAAGGAATACATTTTACTTAAGTAAAAATATAAAAAGGAATAGTGTCGTAAAAAATTATTTCAAAAAATATTTCAAATACTAATAAAAAAAAATGGTGTATAAAAAATTTCAATCAAGTTTATATAATATTATTTCTACTAACTTGGATGTATAAGTAGAATAAAACTTTTATAAATATTCTTATTTAAATACTTTACAACACAGAAAATAAATTACTTGTGTAATTATTGAAATTATATGTATGCTTCAAAGAGACGAATACAAATTTTCTTTCGTTTTTCATATAAAAACGTAATTAAAAATTTTAATTGTAGTTTTTTAATTATTAATGTACCTAATAACTTAATGTACTTAATAACGTTAATAAATTAATAATTAATTTAACAAATAGATTAAAATTATTGATGTTATTTTATTGATTCTATATACGATAAGTAAATATTACTGTATAATTTGGTTTATTAAATAATAAATAAATATTAATTTTTTTGAAAATTTGATATGATCTAATAAAGCTATTTATATAATCGCAAACAATAAAAACCTGATAATCGAACATGCATTTTTTAAATATTATTATTGATATAAAATCTATATGAATGACATAAAATACGGAAAACATTTTACATGTAAATAATTACTATTTTACTCGAATTTGACGAAATTCGATGGAAGATTAGTTTTCGGTGGTTTTGAGATCTATTCCTGTGGCTTAATCTTATCTAAAAGCATGCAACTGTTCGAATTTCACTTATCTCGGAACATTCGGTGTAATTAACGAGCAGATTAATTGCCAACAATCAGTTTCCTTGAAAATCGTATGAATTAGATCTTGAAATAATAAAAATATGTTTTCGAATCGATAAAAAAAAAATGGTTCTCTGGGATATCAAACTTCGATTTTTTTTTTTTATGCCCTTTACCAAACAATATTGTACTCTGTGGTTAATACTCAACAATAAACAACGTTCGAAAACGAATTAAATTAAATTTAAACTTATTCCATTAATTTTGTGTATATGTTTCCTAATTTGATTATACTCGGTCACACAGAATAATACGTATTCGATGATGGTTTTACATTATATTACACTTTAATATTCGCAACAGCATTATATAATTATAATTTATTATTATTATATGTTCAACCTAATAAGTAAAGTATAAATGATATTACAATCTATGCACAGTTGTTTTAAATAAATATATTATTTTAATGTTATATTACAAATAACAATGTTTTGATGAAACATAATATGAAATCACCAAATATTATGTATTTATTATGCTAAAAACTAAAACAACATTAATATTAATTAATAATAAAAGATATTATTCGTACATCGATAGTTATTTATTTTAATTTAATAAATTCACACATAGAATGCTAATTTATAGAAAAACAAATACCATGTAAAATAAGCTGTTAATAAATAATATTATATAAAGTTATATAAATAAAATCAACAATAATATTGGTAATTATAAAATATGTTTATAAAATTATATTTATTTAATTATTTTAACATATTAGCTGATTAGGTTAGGTACTAATTACATTTTACAGTGTTATGCGATCACATTGTTAATACACATTTATTTTACATAATATGTTACAGATGTTAATTAGTATTTAAATTCTTAATACATATTTATTAAGATAAAAATTATAATTGAAATTATAATAATATCCTGCTTATATATATATACTGAGCTCCGCAGAGACGGATCTAAGGTGGGCAATAGTTCCGATTACTTATCCCACAGATCCATAAAAAAAATTTAATTTGATATATATAATTATATTCTACATCGTCCCTGTAGATCCCATATGAAAAAAAATATAATTCCCCCCCCCCTTAAACTAGTTCCGTTTCTAGGTCCCTTTCTGGGTGCTTCTAGAAAGATGACTTATGACAGATGGTATCATTAGTCTAGGTTCCAAGTTTTTTTTGTCTATTATAGGAGGATAATATATAGAGCTCTTTTGGTCTTTTTTAGTATCTTACAGAATTTTTTAACAGAGTTGTTATCCATTTTGATAGATAGAGTAACTTTTCACTTGTCATTGTGAAATTGATTATACTGCACGAACCTTGGAGGTTTTGAGTTTTAACACTATTCTAAACAATTTGTTTTCGAAAGTTTGTTACGTTTTAATTTTTATTAATGGTGCTGCTTTCCAAACAGGTAAGGTGTATGTTAAGCCTTTAAGAGTTTTGTAAAAACAAATTTTAATAGGTAATAATAATATATCAAATTATTCGTCAAGTATTAAATTATATAAAAAATGTATTAGTGTAATATGTATAATAGTAATACAATGTGTAGTATATGTATAATGTTAATTACCACATAAATTGAGCTTTAAAAAAAAATGACATTATCACAGTGTATAAATAATATTAATAATCATTGATAATATAAATGAAAATAACAGTAAAATGTGTCTTTTTAAACTAAAGTACTTTTGTATGTATTAAGTTGTTTTTGTTGATAAATAAATTGTTATTTTAAAAATATAGGTAAACTATAATTTAAAATCACAGAAAAAAGTGTGCCAGCTTATTGTATGGGCCCCTATCACATTTGTACTTAAGAGGGCTTAATAAGTGCTTCTGCTCCGGCTAGACCCCCCCTTAATCCTGCAATGACCGAAAGCATACCCTATTTGTGGTAATCAGACCATTATTTATACCCGAAGAAATGTTTTCAGAATATAAAAAAAACACATAAAATATTCAATTCTACTAAATATTTAACTATAAAAGTTTATAAAAAAAAAAAAATGATCTGATCTCGTAAAATTTTTCCATTTATCGAATAATCCTCTAAAACAATTACAATTGTTTTTTTGAGTTTTATTGTGCAAAACTTTTTTTTTTAGACTTATCTTGTGTACCAAATTCTGATTTTAATTTATGTTTTCTATATTTTTCCATTATCTCTTTAAATTCTTTTTGCCGTGTTGGATTGTTTAGCATTAACATTATATTTATATACTGTGCTACTGTGCTGAGCGAACTAATTACTAAAACAACTTACTAAAATGATTCACTTCGTGAATTTTTTATATTATTTTTTTTATTGAATTTCACTACAAAAAATAATTTAACTATATAAAATAATAATAATAAATACTTGTCTATTTATATTTATAGTTTGTTTCATTGAAACAATTCCATGAAAACATTCAACAATATACTTATTTAACTTCAATATTATATTTTGTGCATACCAACAAGATATTTTATAATCAATTTAATTAATAGATGGCATTATAATTTTAAATATTTTTATCAACTATTTAATTAAACATATTTTTATTTTCACAATTAAATACATTATTCAATATGTTCAATATTGGTTAAAAGTTCAAAATAATATTTTTAAAAAAGCGGAAAGGTTGAGTCTGGTTGTTCCTGTTCTTTTCCTATTAGTCTTCGGAGAAATTAGCCAGTTATTATAATTAAGATTTAAATGCAATGATATTTCATTAGAAAATACAATTCTGAGCGAAACTCAAGTGTCAAGTTAGATATAAAATATATTATATTGATAATATGTTCCAAAAGTTCACGCGTGTAAACTACCTGTGAGAATACTAAAAAAAAATTTAAGTACCTACGTTTTAAATTGCATTAGTTATCATGAAAAATTTTAAATCAATTTCATCGAAATTTCATACAAAAATGATTTTTATTCTTCTCACTTTTATTTTACTATCAACTGCATTATTCTATATCGCTGAAATAATATTGAATTTTTCGTTGCCTGAATGTTCGTCTGCCCAGAATCTATTTTTCATATATAAATTTGTTAGGTACTCGAAACTATAATACATTTTCGCTATATTATTAAAAAAAATTCTATACCCAACCCCACTCCCTCTCAAGATAAAATAATTTCCTAATTACTCCACTGAAGTACACTAAATGATCTCAAGCATTTAGCTAATCTTTAAACTGTATCTAGTTTATTAAACAATATTAAACTATTTTAGACTTAGAGATAAAGACCTATGTACTTCGAATATTTTGTGATAATATTATTTCATTATTATTTGTTTAATTATACATTTTTAATTTTCTCAAAAATTGCTGAAAAATTATTATTGATTTAATGATGTATTATTATTATTATTTATGATGTGTTATGAAATATGAATTTTCGCAAATCGAAGTCAATATATCAAACTTGCCTAATTTTCTTTTATTTTAACTACTACATGAGTACTTTAAGTTTAAATTTTCAAAGATAATATTCGTATATACTTATAGAAATAAAAAACCTTAAAAATAACTTGTACGTTATACTGATATTTTATTACTAGTACAAGTACAGATATATGTATGGAAATATGATAAAATATTATTTATGAATTATGATTATATAAGTATTATATTAATTTAATACATTAAATAGTTTTACATGATGTCACAGAAATTATTATTAAAAATATATAACTCATAGTATATTTAAACCATTTTTTCGGACTTATTTCCAACACTTAGATTTTTAAAATCTATAATCAGATATTAACTTTATTGGTTGCCGAATTTAAATCAATCGTTCAAATTAGAGTCACTTAACTTTTTCTATTTAATAAAAATGCTATTTTTAAAGTAAACTTTTTAGTACAAATAATTAATAGGGAACCACTACACATGATTTATATATTATGGAAATTGTATAGACATACGACTAGGATTTACAATAATATTTTGTTATTACAGTGATTTTCAATCCCAAATATATTCATAGGCGGAAATCAGGGGGGGCTTGAGGGGGCTTAGCCCCCTCAAATTCCAAATTAGCCCCCTCAAATATATATCTTATGAGCATTAAAGAACTTACTTAGCTATTGTTATATTATTTATTTGTTGTTTATTAGCCCCCCAAAAATTTCTGTGGATTTCCGTCTATGAGTATATTACATACAGTAAAAAAAGTGATATGACCGGTAAGTAAGAAGATAGATTTAAGGATAATTTAATATGTGATATTGTAAATGTTAATGATCAAAATAAATTATTATTAATGTTTTATTTATTATTTTAAAATTATAATAATTTAATCGTATGATATTATTATGATATTTAAATAAAAACTAAGACCTGGTAGTATAAAACATTAAAAATAAAATGATAATTTCAATGTTTTACGATAGAATATTTTATTATAATATATTGTATTTTATAACATGTATATTTATTATACTGTAAAACTAAAACCTTTTTTCTGATCTCATCGGATTATGTATAAAATTCACTCATGAAGAAGATTTATGCCGAGTTTACCAAAAAATGTTTATGGAATTTAGCCAAAATTCCATATATATCCTGAATTATCATGTAAACGTTCAAGCCCTAGACGGAGATTAGTTTATGTCCAAAACATAAATATATTTGTATACGTATTAGGCGTATAAACATACAAAACATATTGTAAGCAACACTATAATATGAAAATGAAATAAAAAAAAGTATATTAAAACACTAGATATATACCAGTAATTAATTAATAATTTGTTGGTCCGATGACCTGATCTAGATCATAATATGAGTTTTTCTACCTTGTTAAATTAGTTGGTTAATAGATTTATTTTTTGATAGCAAAATATTTAGATTTTAAACGAAAAAATATTTACGTAGGTATATAATATTATAAATTAAATTGTATAATATAGGTACATTCGTTCATATAACATTAAATGTCACTAAAATAGTGTGGACTTTATAAAACAAGAGTATTTTCTTATTCTGTCTTTCCACGATTATTTGTAAAGTAAACGCAATTAATATGATATATTATTGACAATCACGTGTAAAGATCAAGACGTGAATACTTTTCTGATTTTTAAATGTCATCCATCCGAAAATAAGTAAACGAGGAGTCCTGGAAGCAGTTAGGTACAATGAGTACACATGTAAAATTAAATATTAATTTGAATCCCATGTCATTGCAATATTAAATTTGTTTTACATTTTAATTTTATTTTATTTGCCCAATGCATTAATATAGACGTATTTTCGTTTTGTTCATAGTTTGCATTTCAATTTAAACAGTATTTTATTAATGAGTATCAATAAATGTGACAAATAAATTATAACTAAAAAGTAATTAAATACGTTTAATACATAGGTATTTAAAAACAATTTTCGTATTAAATAAAACAATTGTATGATTTTATATTAAATATTCATTTCAATTCTGGATCAATGTGATTTATAGGTATATATAATATTAAGTTCATACTTAGTTAAATTATTTGATAACCTATCGATAACAAAATTTATTTTACATACTTTATGTTGATTTTGTTATTTAATATTATTATAATTATGGTAAAATAATTAAATTTGAATGTAAAATTAGTAAGAACGACAAAATGATAAGTACATATTCTAAAAATAATAATGAAATTGATTTTCTTTGATAAATAAACGATAAATTTAATAAATATATACATATGATTAATCGAATCAATTTAATTTTTAACAATAGTTACATAAAATATAATATAGATAAAACTTGAAAAAGAAACTGAATATAATTTGTTTTTGTTAACTCGTGGTTAATGGAAAAAACGTGTTTTAATTTATGCTCAAAAATACCTCCGGTTCTTTTAGATTTTTTTTGAATAAACTATTTGCTCTTTAAATGAATAAGTTTCACAAACGAATGAACTTTGTGTTTCTCTTACCTATTATCTCGGATCGTATGACCAAAGGGCGGGTATATAAATTTAAGCGTTTCATCATCTAGTTAAGAGAATTATTGCGATAGTTACTAATTAATTTATCTTCATTATACCTATAGCACCATAATTTATTATTTTATTAATTAAAACGCATGCAATAAAGGATATTAATAATATTTATGCATGTTTATATAAAATAAATACGAGCTATTTATTTACACGTTTCTCAATATTTATAAGTAAATAGAAAATATATTTTAATCAATTAATTTTAATAACTTATAAATAGATATGATTCTAATACATTTGATTTTGATCATGATTTCATGGTCTATAATATTCAAATCATAATATTATTATTTTCAAAATTATTTTATATTTTTGAACCTTATTATTATGTATGTTGGGTAAATAAAAATCTCAATAATTAATGTTTAAAAAAAAAAAAAAATATCATTGTGTTGTGTAATCAAATTATTTTTCAAGATATTTACTATAAAACTTTATTTACATTTAATTATACTTATTATAACTTTCTGAGGATTGGGTTTCTGAGAAAATTCTACATTTTTATAAGTTTAAATGATTTAAATTACTGGAATCAATATTATTATGTTTAATTGTGATTGCTAAGTATTGAATTTTAAATTTTTTTAAAAAATTTTATTAATTTTTAAATTAGACTTCATTATATTTCGTTTATACGTTATTAGTGCAGTAAACGTGGTAGATTTAATAAATATAACATTAATTTCATTTTAAATTGAAAACCCAGTCAATTAATAAGTATCTAAAAAGAAATACATAAAATAAATCTACACGTTATTGACACATTATAGGTATATTTTTTTATAAGATATGAACAATATAACATAGAATCGACTGTGTTTAAATTGAATAACACAATAGTTATTACTGATTTGGAATTTCATTATCGATTCTTTCATAGAAAAAATACACATTTTTTTTTATTATTATTTTTTCATTTTTATTGAATATAGTCGAACGAGTCGAATAAGAAAACGAATGAATATAATATATACATTCTATACGATAGAATTCTATCATGGCTGCAAGAATGTGTTTGGCGTGCAATATAATTTTACGTCGATCTAAGAATTTATTTGGTAAACGAATAAGTAAATGGAGATTGTCTGAGCTTTTCTAGGTTTTCATACTTTTGAACACCAATCTAGAATAAGACGTAATAGAAAATTTTAATAACTATATTGAGTTTCACTAGTTGCTCTCTTCCGCTATTTTTCTAATTCCTTGTAATATGTAATCAACGAGACAGAAAACTCGGATAGTTGTTATACCTGAAACGCGATAATGGTTATTATATAGAGATATCGTTAGTATCGTACACTACCAATTATCAAGTAATGTACCTGTACGGATGTACATAAAATATTGCCTTTACGGCCGATGATCTACACCTTTAGTTATAGACTCGACAGAATGTGTTTCGGAACATATTAACACCTGACAGATATTAGACACGTCTGACGACGGGCAGCTTTAACGATCGTATTATGCAAATCACCTGTTTATATAAATCCTTATAAAGTTCTTTTTTGGTGTTTTGAGTATATTTACGGTGTACTCTAAAGTAATTTATTTAATGTAGACACCATTTTTCGTTATTCGTTATCCATTCGACCGGAAGATTTATCTATTTAAAAAACAAAACCGTAAAATTGCGTTTTCGCCAAAATTAATTAACAAACTCGTAATATACGATACAGTATGGTTATAATTTGTTTCGTTTATTAAAACAACTGATTAATTACTTTGAATCAAAAATACGTACGCTATCACAAAGAATTGTTACTTTCGATTCCCATGCAAGTGACACAATTAATGTATGAACCATAAATGGGTTTATATTAATGTTAAAGTACATCAAACAGAGAAAATAATAACAAAATGTATAATATGACCTATATTTGCATATAATAATTTATTAAAATATGTATGTAGTACAGTAAATAAGTATATGACTTACTTAATTCGTAAAATTTAGCAATTATATTCACAATGTTGAGTTTTATGATGAAAAGTTGAAAGTAGTAATAAAATAATATCGCATCAAATTTTAACTAATTCATATAATCGTATTTAACCAGTCGTTTGTATCGCTTTGTAACGTCCCACAATTGGTATTGAATGGGCAGCGGAAGTCACCGCGTGGTTTTTATTTAATAATTATTTATCGTATAACAAACATAGACCGATGAAACCAACACCAAGTTATTTAAATTTTAATATTTTATAATAAATGTTTTTATACATTTTCTTAATCATAAACAGTTTAGGTTGGTAATAAAAATGAAATAAAATACAAAAATACCCACTTAACGAAAGTATATTAGTTACTTCGATACTATATATGTGAGTATTAGTAAGTGCTCACTTTATGGATACTTACTACATACAATTGCATGACCATATTTTATTAAGAAATATTTTTAAAATTATTTTCATATTTGGAAGGTATGCATATTAAATAGTATTAGAGGAATTAAATAACTAATATACAATTTGACATCAAAATACTTACGAGGTGAGCGCTCATAATGTAACTATTATTTATTTTACTGTTCTGTATAATTTTTATATCTATGGAACGTAATGTTTCAGATGAAGTGTGTTTGAGACAAAATACAATTTTCTTATGAGATCTCATTTCTTACTATTCTTTGTAATATTTTAATATTTACATAATGAGCGTTTACAATAATGAGTGGTATATTTCCAAATAAAATAACAATGAACAGTATAGATTTTTTACAGTATTAATTTGTAAGTACTCTAACAAAACATAATTTAAATTCTAAATATGTATCAAAAGCTAGTTTTTATTTGAGTTATTTATTTCATAAACATACATACTGCAAGAAATTATATAACCCATAGAAAAGTGTAGTGTAGATCGCGATATGATTATCTGAGTCATTTCGACCGCGACTGTTTTTTGTCTTTCTTCTAAAAGCGTTTGTTCTTTTTTATTTATTAAATCGGGATATGTCGATCGTGATAACCATGAAAAAGTCAGAGGATGATTACAAATCCATTAATATTGGCCACTTCTGATCAAGAGTATTCATTTATATTGTATATATTAAATTATAAAAATGCGATCAAATTTTTAGATGTTATATTTTATTGTTCCATTTACCATATACGTATATAATAATATCGAAATAAAAAATAGCGATTTGTTATTTTATTATCTTAATTGTTTATATTATTATATCATGGCAATAAACTATTGATCTGAATCAATAGTTTCATAAAATATAAAGTATACTACGTCTCTATAGATAATTTTCTTGGGTTATAAAACAAACTAAAATGGAATAAAATTGCAATTCATCACTGTTTTTAGTATAAAATATTATAAACTTATGTACACTCCATGCTATATTAGAAATATAAAATAAAACATATCTATAAAATCTCAATAACACTCTTTTAATTATTTTATAAAATAGTTACCTTATATACGTAAGTTTTCTAAATCAACTTTTTTATTTTATCAAAAGTTGCGTAACACATAAAATTATAAGTGCAATCTCGAAATAAAACAATGACACTGGGGAATTTTCTCGAACAAGACCATTTTCCACCAAGGGACCAAAGAATACGAAACATTTTGTCCTTTCAAATGATTTCCCCCAAGTGATTTAAAAATCTAAACGACATTCGTGATTTTAGATAGGTAGTTATTATTCTGATGACAAAAAATAATATATATTTATTTTTAATAAAAAATCGTACTACTCATAATTTTAAACAGGTATCTGAAAATATAAGTACTACTTGACATTTTCGCGCCAACGTACGTTTATCATAAACCCAGACATAAAGTTAAAACTTGATATCATTGCATTCACATCTTATGGCATGAAATATAGGATCTATAAATCCATTGAAAAAAGACCATCTGGTAATGATAATCATGAGTCATATAATGTTAAGGATGTCTTTGTTTTTAAACATAAAGTCATAATGTTCAATAGCCATATAGCTTCTTAGGATTACTATAGTAAATTAATCTTAAATATTGAGGATTACCAACATTCTTCTTATCGAGAGTTTTTAAAATATTGTTTAAAAATAATCAATAAAAATAAAAGACGATAAGTGCATAAAAGAAAATAAATAAAATTGGAACTCCTTCCTTATTTCTATTTATTTCCTATATTCCTATGGAATTCTTCATTAATAGACTAAATATATTTTCCTAAATAATATGATTCATCTATAAACTAAAACTAATTAATCGTATTAAACACATTTGTGAAATATAAAAACATAATTAAATACCAATATTTTTAATTTTTGTATAAATTGACGTGTTATAAAATATATCACAATGTCATCAATTCATCATCATCATCGTAATCATATTATTATTATTAACGTTATATAAATTATTACAATATATATATATATATATATTAATTTCTCATGCCATATTTTATATAATTATGATGATCATAATCTATAAATATATATAATTTAATTCAATAAACACAAAACATATTTTATTTACTTATATGTGATGATAAAAAAATATGTAATTTTGTCGTATAGACAATATGAGTACAATACTGCCTATGTAGTACGTACACGATAATATTTACATAATCAATTTTCAAATAATTATTAAAAATTTTGTAAAGTTATAAGGTATATTATTGTATAGATATTTTCATAAACATGAAGATTACTTCAAAATTTTTTTTAGGTAAAAAAAAATATTAACTCTATAGTTCTTATGGTATAATTGATGTTCATAATATTTATTTATCAATAATCAATGCAACAAAATAATAACAATAAGTACTAAAAAAAAAAAACTCAATCTCTACAAAAATTAATAAATAATAATATTATTATTTTTTATTATATTGCGATTTAAACGAACATTTAATTTACAATTTTGTTATAATAATATAAATTGGCCATCTCAGGTTTTAAATGTACAAATTAAAAATACTTAGACAATTTTTTTTAATATAATAACATTTGTTTATAATTAAATACTATATATATATATATATCATTCTGCAGTGTACTCGTGAACACAAATTTCCAATTCAGATTTAATATTAAAGTTTTTTATTATTACAATAATTTCAAATATTAAAGAAATGAAAGTTTTACAACATAATTATGTTAAAACAAATAGTTTTTCCCGAAGATAAACACGTTGAAAAACAATATATTTTATATGATATTACCTAAATATGACTTTATTGCCGTTTTATGTATAGTAAATATATATATATATATATATATATATCTTAGGCACGTACGTCCTCCTTAGAACTTCACCTACGTCAATATAGGAAACATTTTTCAACGTAACGAAATACGATGTTTTTTCCTGAACGTACTTACGCATATATTATATAATAGATGCCAAAAACCACTAAATAACGGCTGTGTGATAAATCAATGAATGAAAACCCACTTTGTATGTTTTAGAATATAATACATCAAAATTACATTAGAAATAAAAAATATATAATAATATCGCATTGAAGTTTCGTTGTAAATTACTTGGTTAATATTTAATTTACGAATATAATATACCATTTTAAACGCACTAGCTAGAGTTCTATGAAGTTTAAAAAAAAACTGAATTATACACCGAGCAGCGAAATTATGACTTTTAAAGTTGTTTTAATTTTTTAATGTGATCGCTTTATTAATATTAATAATCTAAATTATTTATGTACGATTTAATTTATTTATTTAACTATATATAAGAAATAATTAATACTATTACTATCTGTTATACAGATTTTTATATTATATAATTATAAACCGTAGTTTACATATAAAATAAAAATTTGTCTTATGATTAATTCATTAAAAACAAAAATTAGAAAGACCATCATTTAAAATCTTTAATTGACTTTTTAATTATATATTGATATTAATAAACATGTCTCAATATTTTTAACAAAAAATATTATACGTATTGTTTATATCCATGTTGTGTATTGAAAAGAAACATTAAAAATTATTTACTGCGTTTTAAATTTCTTTAGGTTTTATTTTATAATATATTAGATAAGTGCTCAAATATAAAACTAAACATAAAAATATTATTTAAGCACGCCATATTATCATCTAATTTATTGCAAACTGTTGTCAATTATTTTGCAAATTGATTGCAAATAATTGAAAATCAGTTTTTAAAAGTTTTAAAAGGTGAATTATCGTGCACTAATTTTTTGGATAATAAAAACTTTTGAGAAATTCGAAAAATGAGTTATATAAAGTACCAAGTAGATTGAATTCGCTACCGAAAGCATACTCTATTCGAGGTAATCGGACTATTATTTCTACTCAAAATAGAGCTTTCAGATAAGAAAAAAAAATTTTCGTAAAAAACATCTTTGTAAAACCAATAACCTAACCTTCAATTCGCTTAGAATCTAAAAAAACTTTTAATCATTTATACGTTATTATCATATATAGTATCAAATAACGTTTTGATTATTGTAATAATATATTTGTTGTTGTTAAAAAAAAATGTTTAATAATAAATCAATTATTATTATTCTTAAAATGACTTATGAATTTTTAAAACATATAACGCTTACCATATTATTTTTATTGTGTTTAATGCTATATGTCTGAAATTATATTATGATATGACAATATAATACAGAAAGATAATATTGATATTCATAATATAAAATATAAAATAATATAATAATCTATAATTAATTAAATAAGTTATACAAGTTTCATTTAATTTTATGCATTAAAATTTTTATACGCCTAAAATAATGATTCTTTATACTTTTCAGAATTTGATAAATTTACTATATTGTAATATTAATCAACGACTTAAACCCGCGTATAAATTACGCTAATATTAAAGTAACTAGGTATAGTATATAATAGATTTATATAAAAGTACAAAAATGATAGTAATCATTATCAACACGAATCGCTAAATTTTGGTATAATATATTTTATAATACACATAGACATTAAACATTGTTAAGACATCTAAATATAAATATGAGCATTTGTTATGTTTAAAAAATGAATTAAAATTTTAACCGTTTTTGTGAAATATTTCATAAATTATATTATTTACAATGCATGCGCGTAATATTGTAATATTATATAATATGACTTATTTGAAATTTAGTTTATAAAAATAAGAAAGTTATCTAACTGTTAGATCATTAATTTATTGTGATATTTAATATATTCATAATGCCTTAAATGTATTAATTTATACATATATTATAATATAAAAACAACAGAACGATTATTAAATTACAATAAAAATTAAAATGTCGTTTGAAAATATAATTTAGTAAAGGTAACTATAAATTTATAAAAAATGATCTTAATAATATATACATCATCACAGATATATAGTTTATAAAATGTATGTTACTTTTTTTGTTGTAACAAATATTGATACCTAAAAAAAAATTAATTTGGATTTATATGAATTATGAAATATAACTTATTTAAAATTTAAAATAAAGGATTAAGTATAAATACTAATTTGTTTTTTAACTAGTAACACGAGTATAAATTACATTTTTATTTTTATTATTTTTATAATGCATGAATAAGTTTTGTTGTAACATAATATTTTATATTTAAATAACTGGATAGGCATTCGATTATCGATTTAATTTTTATTTCTACTGCTGTATTTTTAATTATTAAATCAAATAAAATTAGTCAAATTTACACAATACAATCAGTACATCAATATGGCTATTGTAACAATTACGAAACAAATTTAAAAAATCTTCAAATAATAAAGGATTATATTAAATCGCATTATTTTCTAATAATATATTCATTTGAGATAAAATATAATTGCTTTAAAATACAGATTTTAAATCATTAATTTTCTTACAACATTGAATTAGTTCTACTTATATAATAAGATTAGTTTTGTTATTTTATACACAATATACCCAAATATAAATTCTGATATTTTAGATCGTATTTTAAAAGGGTCCTTATGATAATTATTCCACAGATTAATAGTTATTCATAGTTATACCGTATACATAAAAGATTAAATATGTATTTTCGTTTGATAATTATAACTGAATTATATGGTTATATCTATATAATTTGTCTCGACGTAATTTTCAGAATTCATCTTTCACTCATATTAATTAAAATATTGACAACATAACACAAGTAAACAACCAAGTGTAAAGACGTGTAATTAAATATTATTTTAAACTTCTAAAAAATAACGCTTTTCACAAATGTCTAAACCATCATATTGTTGTTCATAAAATAATGACATACAACTAATCCGATAGTTATTTGATTATAACATATCAAGAATATAATTACATATTTTTAAGCATTATTAATTTGTTGTAGCGAACCACATGTCAATAGGTATAAATAATAATTAAGGTGCAAAATGTACAACATAAAAAAATAACATAAATTTATGAATACCCTGCATAAGTATTTATATTTTAATTAAAAATGTAATGTATTATATTATAAATAAAATATAATTATTTCGATAACGATGTCTACAAAATTTATATTTTTATCGTATAGCGATCACATTATTCATAATGCTAGTTGTTATTATAGTAAAAATATTAAACTTATTATTAGACAATTTTGTGTTGTAATATAATGTAATAAATATTATAAATAATATTTAATTATTGTATTTCGTTAAAATACACATTATTTAAAAAATTTAATTTTATATGTAACTTCTCGTTTGCATTCTAAACTATAGTAGTATAGTATAAACCAAGTCTAATGGACTAAATATATATTTAATTTGATTTAATTTATGCATGGAACGTTATATATTATATCCAAATTCCATACACCTGTGTGTCATATTTCCAAAAACTTTTCAGTCAAAGAAAGTTTTAATAATTATGGTGTTAAGTAGTGAAACTATGAAAATACGCCAGAGAAACACCAGAGAAGAAAAAGTAAAAGTTATTATCTATAGATAATATTAAAATATAATTTATGAAATGTATAATAAATTTAAATGCAAATAAATACTTATAATTTAATAAAACAATACAATATAATAAATATTCGTGTGCATATCATATTTATACGAAATTTAATAAATTTTTAGAAACATAATTTAAAGAGGTATATTATGATTTAATTAAAACTTAAAAGTAATAATTAATAATCTATGTTATATACTTGCATACTATTGTGTTTATCAATGAATAATGCATATATTATCAAACGAAAATAAGCTAAAAATAATAGGTATTAATGTTACTTCAAAATTACGAATTATCTAGTTGAATTTTCTTTATGAAAGAAAGAAAATACATCAACATTCAACAGGTTATTGAGATGGTATGTACCTATTACTATACCTATATACTCGATAGTTTCTATAGGTACTATTTAATTATGAACTATTATTGATTTTAGTTATAGTTATACATATAAATTGTATATATAGTTTATTACACCTAATCTATTTAATATAATTAAATGTATTAAATTTAAAATAAAACATTTAAAAAAAAATCTTTATACGATACCGATATATAAGTTGATCGAAATAAAAGGTTAGGTTTCCGTAAATCGTGTAATAAGTAATATAGCTACATATTTTTAATTTTATCTTTATTATATATATTTAATATGGCACAATATTTTGATAACTCTGTATATTTTTAACTGAAAAAATATGTTTAATGTAGTAGGAACAATTCGAAAAATTTTTAATTACTATTATAATTGATTAAGTTATCTTTTTTTAAAGTTCCAAACAGTTATCTCTTCATTCTCCACTGAATCCGTTACTTAATACTATCGTTCTACAAAAGAGACAAATAAGAAATTAGATAAAGGTTTAGAAGAAAAGCGTTATCGAAATACGAGATAACAGCTTTATACAGAATATTCGTAACCTAAAATCTTAACGACTTCTTATTATAATAGTAAATCATCTTTTTTCACTCAAGATAGTTGTATAAAAATCCAGAATTACTTTTATTTCGATATAAAGTAAAATTGAAAATACTAAATATTTGCTCATAATATTTGTGCTTATGCTATATTATTTGTAATAATTATTTTTTTGAAGGAGTTAAAAAGAAAAATATTAAATATCATAATATATTTTGAATTTATAAATTAAATGCATTCCTATATCATATTAGTTTAGAATTATATCTATGATTGTAATTTATAATAGTAACAAAATTGTGTTATTTCTATATTAAATAGTATTGTACCTATATTTATTTGCGTTATATTTACCGATAAGTTTTATTATGAATAATACGTTAAAAAAAAATATATAATCATATATACATATATACTCGTATTTTAGTAAATATATAAACTGTATTAGAGTGGATAAAATAAAAAATTAATATAATATAAAGGAAGTTAAGGAGTTTGTTGGAGCAAATGAGATCAAATAGGCTGAAAGGTTTGGGCATATGTTATGACAAGAGATGATTCAGAGACAGTGAGAGTAGTCATAAAAATGAATGTAGAAGTTAGGAAGGAGAAATCCCTTGAAGAAAATACCAATGATTATGTGGATATATGAATTTGAGAGTGATATAAAAATAAATGGTGTGAATGGACGAGATGTAGGTGATCGAAGTAGTATAGTTGGAGGCAAGTCAAAGAAGAAGAAGATATACAATTTTATACATTTAACAATTAAATTTTCAAATTTAAAGAAAAAAATCCTATATAAAAAAAATTTTATTCGAAAATCTAAAACATTGAATAATTCAAATGAATATTTCTTTAAAATTGTCTTTTAATAATAAAAATAAATGTTATATATATATAAAGGCATTTTATTAATTTTTATTTATGATATAGATATGTTTACAAACATTTATTTTGTAGTCATTTTTATATGATCATAAAAATATTTCAAAATATTTATTTATATTATACGTATTAAAAATTTAAAACTAATAGCACTTACGAAACTAAAAAAAGTTTTATGCTACTATGTTTTAGTTTTTAAAAAAAAACATTGAAAAGTTTAATAGTTATAATGTAAAATATATTTTTTAAACTTTAAAACAATACAAATTTTTACAATATTTTGTGAAAAATTGTCGACTATTTGAGTATTAAAATATCATGTCAAAATTTCATATGTATAGTTGTTTCTGTTTATTCAATTATAAATTAATAACCCATATGTTTATGTAAAATGTAGTTTATGATATTTCTGATTAATGCATTGTTCAAAATCCTAATGCAATAGTTTAGTATTAACTAAGTTAAATTTAATGTTATTGATTTATATGCAAATTAGTATTTTAAACTATTAGTTTAAGGTTTATAAGGTAGTTGAATCTATTTGTATAGGTAAACAAATATAAATTATTTTTGATTTAAATTTTCAATTTATTATTAGATGTTTTAAATTGAACTACGGATTCTAAACAAATATTATATATTATATTAAAAATAAACAAGACGAGTTTAAAACTGTGTTAATAGTTTGTCTTGTTTATAGATAACAATAATGTCTATTGCCTTCGAGCTAAATCAAATCTCTGCACACACTTTATTTATAATAAAGTATTTTGAGGTTACTAACCAATAAAGAAAATTCTATTCGATAATACAATGACGGGTATCATGGGAACACAATTATTATATGTTTAAACCAATCAATATTGTACTGTGGAACAAATAAATTTATAAATTTCACCTTTAACTTTATAAGGTATGCGACTTTTGTACACCCATAGTTCATAGTAGATAATGATATTTGTTTACATTGTTTTACTTTAAAATGAATGCATTTAATAATACATATGAATTAATAAATATCTAAATCTATATTCATAATAAAAAAACCAATTCATATTATTTAATGAATGAGTTTCATAACATTAATTTCTACATGAAAAATGAATTTTCATTGAAATTTCTTCGAAGGATTATATCCCCGAAGGTACTAACATATAAATTATTATATATGCCTAAGTTAAATAGGTATTTATATGTACACGTTATATCTATAGATTATTTTTTTTTTTTTTTGCTCATTTTGGTTATAATATTGTATACATTACATACGCGTATAATATCTAATATGTTGATATAAAAGAAAAAAACGTTTAATTTTTGTACACAAATGATTCATTGTGAAGTATTTTTTTTTTTTTTTTTTTTGATTTTCATTGACCTCCTTTAATATTGATTATCACTTGCTAACAACACAGCTGATTTAATAATCAAATTACTTTATAGTGGTGAAAAAATGAACAATATTTTATTATCAGTTTATAGGTATCATTGTCGTGTTGTTTTTGAAATATAAATGTCAGAATACTGGAATTTAATAGCAAAAAAATAAAAAATACTCGGTGATACACATTATGAGTTAAGCAATTGTTACTATAAACGGTTTTAAGTTTTTATCATCTATTCGTGTACAATTTTTTAGTTTACACATTTTTTTAATCATCGTTTGTGTTAATATTTGCTGTATATAAAACCATCAAAATAAAATGATACGTTGAATCAATATTTTTCATCTCTAGTTTTTCTTTTTAATACTTTTATAAAAGACGTGAATAAAATATAGTTTACTAAAGTTGATTACTTTACAATTTATTAAATAGTAACGCATTTTATGAATATTTAGACTTTTAGAGTTTAAGCTCTAGTTAACATCAAGAAGTGTTTTTAAAGTTAAAATTTAAAATACACTTTTCAGTTTCTTCTTCTACACATAATCACATACTACTGTATTTATTATAATATCCAATAACTGATTTTAATCGCGAGCAAAAATAAAGTATAGGTTATTAAAAATAGTATTTAAAAAGTAATTATATAGAAAATAAGATTAATTTTTGGTCGATATTAAATATTAGATACGTATTGGAAAGCACAACAAAACAGGGTAAAAGTTTTGATATTATTTTGTATATAAAACCTTTTATAAATAACATGATAAGTGTAATAAATCCATAAATTATAAATAATCCGAATGTAAAAGGCCATCAACCGACGTTACATCAATTTTGATGTCCAAATGTCGCATAATATCATTACGCATTACTGTCATATCCTAATGAATAATATTTTAATTTTTTATTCATCTTTACCACCATTAACTCTGTTAAAAAATGTTTGAGAGATAACTAAAACAAATGTATTCTAACATTAGAATATTAAATTATTGTCGTTTATATTCGAAATATATAAACAAATTTAAATAATTGTTGTAAAAAAAAAAAAAATGGATAATAATTACTGTATTGTATAATTATCTTGTGTTTAAAAAATAAAATAAATAATATTGGTTTTAAAATTGTATTAGGTAATTGTCAGATTGAAATTTAAAATTATTTATTTCTATATGTTATTAAAAATATAAAAAAAGTGTTTGTTTAATAGTTTTAAATTTTGTAATTTTATACAACGATTAGTAAGCATTGTTCGGAAATTTCTAAATAATAACATTAGGTACATCCACACTTCACAGATATAGATAATAAACTAGATTGCTAACTATTGAGAAACGAAGTTAATATCCGCCATTTTGAGTAGGTTAAATGCGTGTTATCATTAATATCAATTACTATGATGAATGATGATAGATCATCTATATTAATAATTAATATTGTTAATATTTCACAAATATATGATCATTAGAATCAATAGAATCTAATAAAATAACCATGAACATTATATATTCATTCAGTGGCGTCTCGCGGTTACTTTTTTGGGGAAATTGCGTATTGAATTTTAGAGGTGGGTATATTGGATTGTTATGGATGGATGAATTTTAGAAAGAGGTAGATAAAAAATAGATGTAAATATCCAATAAATTATAAAAAAGACTTCGAGAAAATACAACACAAATTAAAATTAATAAAATAATAAGTAAAAAGAAAGCCAACTACCAATTAAACAAAAACAATTCATTTTTAAACCTTTTTAAATGGATAGGTAGGTTGTTTTTATGGTTACCCATGTATACCATTACCACTACATATTAAAGTATAAATGATAAAACTATAAACCTATAAACAATTAGTTTCAATCGCGTGGTTTATATTAATAACACAGACTATAATAATATAACATTATAACTATAAAAAAAAAAAATGATTATATTTATAATACATTTAATTATAATTGTTTTGATGTATGTATTAATAATATTATGATAACATAATAAGACACAGGTGACCAACTTAAAATGGTGACATCTACGGTTTCAACATTTTTAACGGTCAGTTTAGGGAACCTAGCAATCTAGCTTATCATCTATATCTGTGGGTACATCTATTAACTTATCTAGATAAATAATAAGTAATATTTAGTTTGAACCCAATTCGAACTCGTAGGTACCTATATAATATACTGTAATTGAGTAAATCGTAAAAATTTTTAACGTAAAATATCACTAAAATTATATGCTTTCATATTAAAATATTATTTGTTTTTCACGCTAAGGATAAATTATACCGAAAATATTATTGAATATTGTATGTAAAATAGGATAATTTTAAACATTTTATAGAGAACCTGTGTGTTTTAATTTGTAAGTGACATTGATATGATCGAATATTCACGCAAATATAAGTGTAAATTAATTATGATTATTACATACACATTTTACACATTGTTTAGAACTTTGAAAAGCTATAGCTCAGATAGTCTCATCAGCTATCATCTATGCACCTACATGATTAAGTGTTGTCTTTTGATCTAATACTACTTAGACCTTAGAATATCTTGTTTAACTTATCTTAGCTTACTTAACTTAATTATTCTAATATTGAACAAAAAACGAATATTTTTTATGTTCCTTAGATCAACTTAGACAGCAAAACAGACCCAGATTTAGTACTTAGTAACAGACAAGTGTAAAAGGTCCAAAACAAATTTAATTATTAATTATTAATTATTATTAAATTAAATCAATATAGAAATTAAAAAGGATAAGAAAAAGTTATATCGTATTTAATTAGAACGTTTTAGTGCAAAACTATTTTACCATAAGGTAAATTATTATACTTAAATTACATATTGTAATGAAAGTATATAAATATATAAATTATCCGATTATTCGAATAGATATTAACCATAAACCAGTATTATTTGTCACCAAATAAAATAAGTAAATGTAGATTGATGATCTTAATCATTTATTCGCTAGCATTTTAAAAACACATTAAACGGTTAAAATAATATTGATTTTTATAATGGAATCAATTTTGAATTGGAAAAAATTTATCAATGATATTGATGACGCAAAAAAAAACCCATTATAAATCATATGTATAAATTGTATATCCTTTATATTATAATATATATCCATTATTTAAATTTATTATAATTAAATCAAATTGTACTTTTGTTCAATATGTTACCACCAAAGTTCAGACAAATCAATTACCGAGTACCTATTGACATAATTCATCAGACATCTATATATTATATAAAATATAGGTACCCGTGTTGTACTATGTGTTTTTCCTGTTCACTATTAGTGCAAAAATTTCAGTAAAATGTTCATTCGTTTTTGATTTATGTATATGTATTTATATAGGTATGTTATGATGTATGTTATATGTCACATAAAATATATGACTTGAATTTTATCTTCCATTTTTAAAATATTCATCAAAATACTAGCTACAAATTTAAATGCACAAATTGTAATCATTTATAAAGTTTTGTAATAGAAATTAAAAAGTTAAGTACATTTTTCAGCACACTTCTTGTTTTTAATGGGGTTGTGAAATCAAATTTAAATTTTCAACTCATTAATGATAAAATATTATGTTTCATACTTATTAATAAAACATTTTTTTCAAATTATTGATATTTATTATCAAAATAAAATTTTTATCATGAAAAATAATAAGTCTTATTAAAAATTAGAACCTATTCACCACATCTATTAAATCACATTTTTATGAATATAAAAAAAAAAAAAAATTAAAACTTAATCTAGATTTATACTGTAAGAGCGTAAGCGAAAACCCAATATTTAAATTATCTTATTAAAAATGCAATTTATATTAATCTATTACTATGGATCATTTTGCAAAATAATTTATTTTAGTATAACTAATACAAATATTTTTAGAATCAAATGATCGTACAAATAGTATAAACTTTAACAGTTAATAGTTATAGATAATTATAAATATTAACTACACAACTACCTAAAAATCTAATTATAAATATAAAACTAAGTACAAATCATATAATTTAGGTAGCTATAAAGCTATAACTAGGTGTATGGTTTATGAAGGATCGGAGCAAAACAGTTAGTTTACAGGAAATTATAATTTTACAGCACATAGTCTTATTTGACTGATTTTATAAACATAAAAGGCGTTCAATCAATTATTACACTCAAAATGTTAGTCAATTTCATTAAAATTAATTATTATTGTATAATAATTTATAAGCTATAACGAATGAATAAACTAATAAATAATAAATCTTACATTGAAGGAAATTTTTTTACTTTTTTCGTATATTTTTAATAATATTTATATATAATAATAATATGAGTAATATTATTTCAAAATGGTTTATTTTCACATTGTGTAATGATTAAACTTTAAATAAGATAATGTATTTTTAGGTATTCATACACTGTCATTATTTCTATCATATTATTTTATTAGTGTTAGTTACGAAATAAATTTAGCCGTTACTTCGTTAGGATGATTAAAATTGAATTTATTAGTTTGACTCGCATTTGCAGTAAGTAATCAATGACTATTCGACGAATCTTTTAACAACCCCACGTTATACCAATATACACTTGTACATAATAGGCTATGGTCATTTTATAGAGCGATTTCGAAACGAATCGTATTCGATAGTTTCGGTTAATTATCCGAGCCCAACAAAGACCCGGTAACGTGTGAGTGAATTTAGATACATATCGAACTCATTTGTCCAAGAGCAAACGATTGTAGCTTTCAATTATTACGTATAATAATGCATTTTTATTTTTATAATTATATTTCATGATAATAATACTGTTGACATTTTAATATTACAATTACGAACAATTAATATTAACATGTACCTATAGTGATATTTCCGTTAATTGGTTTTTCTAAGAATGTCACAAATAGGCATTTACAAAACAATTATTAATATAAATTAAACAGCAAATTTTTAAAAGTAATTTATTTACCCATTCAATTAGAAAGTAAATAATATTATATTTTTATAATATTTAAATAACACTTTAATTATATAAAAAAACACTGAATTGCCATAAAGTTAAAAATATCTTTATATTACATATTCGAATTTGTATTATTTTCGATATTACACGAACGATGAAACGTTAATTGATAAAAAAAAAAATACGATAGACGTTTACGCCATAAATTGATCACAAGTATATTAATCTTTCATGGCACATTTAATATATATTTTACTGTTCACATAACACACAATTTAAATAAATAAATATTGTATTTTTCTTAGGAAAATTACAAAATAATTACTAATCAATTAAATCTAATTTTCAAACAACACGCTTTCGGGCATATTCGGGCGCTCTATTATGCGCGTAATATGCATACTTTTTCCGCCATAAGCCACTACTCATTTTTAAACAAACAAGTAAATCTAATCAAATAATTCACGGAAGTTTAATTATTTAAAATTGCTTTTTGTTTTCAAATCATTTGAAATAATGTGTAAAATACTTATATTATGTATTATTATACTAGTCGTATGATTATACTTATAATAACATTAGTAGTATATAAAAACTTATAATAATAGTAAAACATTTAATTTAATAAAAAAATGTTAAGTTACAATATTAGAAAATAGCTTTAAAATTGACCTAAATAAAATACAATTAAATTATTTAATTGTTTTGTTAGTTTATTTCAAAATCTTTCCAAAATTCTACAAATCCTAGAAAAGTCTGAAACATAGAATTTATTTTAAGATTTATTTTTCTTATCTTAATTCAGAGTAGTCTTATGTTTCAATAAATCCCTCCAATTGTCTATTTCTTCAATAACTAAAGTAGGTAGTAAGTCTGAAATTATTTAATATTAATGTTAAAATAATAATTAAAAAAATAATTAAATATGTTTAATAATATGTAATCATAAATAGTTATCAGGTAAAATCATCAACTAGCCCATATCATTTTGAGAGTTCAATTAAATATTTTTCTAATGTTTGACTACTGTAACTTTAAAATTACAATGATTTTGAACAAAAATAACTATATTTCACTACTCACAAAGATACATAAAGTTAAATTTCATAAATTTAACATTAATACTTTAAGTACACCTACTTTAAGAACGTGACCCAATTACCTTAATCAATAGGTAGTCTATTATAAATATTTTATTATTAATTACATTGATTTTTTATGAATATTTAAATTATAGATAAGCATTATTAATTTCCCAGATATCCGTATACATAATTTCCATAACTTCATTATGTAGATATTAATTAATATTGATGTATTTTAAACTATTATCAAAGAATATTTAATTATAATGAAAAATATGTAATTCATAATATTGTACATTAATAACATATTATATATACATATATATATATATATATATATATATATATGTTGATGAATTTTTGATTCAACATGTATTACTAATATTATTTTTAGGACACAAATTGTTTTGCTATATGACCTGGAGTTATATTAAGATATTCTTTACAATTTTAAAGAGAAATATATTGAATAAATTTTGGTATATTTTCTTAATACTCATAATTGTGGTATTATGGTAAATACTGCACACTATTAGAATAACACAATTAATCTGCTAAAAAAATTATATAATTTGATTTATAATACAACTATGACTTATGGATAGAAATATAATTGTATTATATTTTTACTTTCACATTTATAAAAATTAATTGTATCTATATTCTACTCAAAAATATTACAATAATCCACTTTAAATTAAGGTATACCTAATATTAAATAACATTAAATATAATTGGATACATTCAATAGGTGATACATTAGACTCCTATTGATAAATTATTTAAAATGTTGTACCAGGCACGATTATAAGATATATATAGAAAAACTCTTTTTAATCTACAATACATAATGTATTTCTATCATGAGTATATAGTTTTTTTTTTTTATTTGACACGAACAATATATAAATATATATATATATATATATATATATATATATGTATTTATTATATAAATAAAAATATGTTTTATTATATTTTATATTATATATTTTTATTATATAAAAGAGTATTACAATTTAAATATTTGGGATCGATCATAATCTAGAATAATGATGTTAAGACAGAGATACAATAAGCAAATAAAGGATATTATGGGTTATAAAAGTCCTAAAATTGAGGACTTTATCCAAAAACTTAAAAATAAGGATGACCATGATATTACAAGACTGATTGTCCTATACGGCGATATAGCATGGGCACTGAGAAAAACAGAAAAATTGAGACTAGAAATATCTGAAACAATAGTTCTACGAAAAATGTATTGCTCTGTAATCTATAGTTGAACCGAAGAGTAGTGATGGAGAGTATTACATAATGATAAATTACAAATGTTTTTCCAGAGAATCAATATAGTTAAATAGATTACTAAGAGAAGACTAATGTGAGCAGGCCATGCATAGCGTAAAGAAGGATGTATTGTTAAGAGAATGATTGTAGAAATACCTATGGAAAAAAGACCATTAGGGAGACCAAAATTAAGATGGGAAGATTATGTGAAGAAGAACGTTAAAAAAATAGAACCAAAAGTTAGTTGTAGAGAAGCATCATAAGACAAGGACAGATAGAAAGTTTTAAATTTAACGGTATGGTTCTAAAGGCCTAAACCAAGAAAGAAGAAGAAGAATATATATTTAAAATTAGCTATATTTAACTTTTTCTTTTTTGACCAAATATAATTTATTTTTTATTTAAAAAAAAATTTAATTAAATTTAATAAACTTGCAAAGGTAAAATATTTTCAGAGACAAAAATTTAAAAATATGCTATAAGCGCTTAGCAGTTATTACATATAGCTTTAAATTTGATACAAGTGAAATAAAATATAAGAGAAAATAATGGATATCTAGACGAATAATATACCTTTCGTTCTCCCTCTTAGTACACTAAAACTATCAATTACTGCCAAATAATAAATTTAAAAAAATACCGAAAGACAAGAAAATGTGTAATTATTGAGCTGATAAAATTTCAAATCGTTTTAAATATATATTTTAAAGTTTTAAGGAAAGAAAAAATACGTTTGACATATCACAACATATTCTGATACAAATATGATGTAGTTGTACATACATCTTTTCGTTAAAATTTTTTTTTTAAAACTTAACATAAAGAAAACTGAATCAAAGTTAAAATTTACTTTAAAATTCATATAATATTAATTCAATTAAAACTTTTTTAGATTTAAAAATTAGATAATTTAAAAGTTTTAGTGTGCAGTATTAATAGTGAATGATAAATGCTGTTGTCCAATATTACCTAAGTTGTACCATAGAATTGTATGTGAAACTGTTATATATTGATGAATTCAATCCATCTGACACACAATGTCTTAGATAAACATTTTATATGGTTTAGGGGGATTCGTAATTATATTAAGTAAATTAAAAAAATGTCATTATCGTAATAGTACATCAGACAGCTTATTATAGCACTTTATCATTTTTACTCTATTTATGGCTCTGATAATAATAAATTTAAAAATAAATACTTTGAAATATGGTAGAAATGTGAATATTTTCCATGTTGTGTGAGGGTTAAATCCCCTATCCTCTGTATCTACAGCCCTCTTGATAAATAACCATAATATACTATACAATGTTACAAATGTGCAATAATATGTAAAGTTAACATTTTAAAAAAGAATTAACAAAAATCGTACGATGGATGGGTAAATATAGTAATATGATTTGTTATTTTCTCGATCATTTATTTATCATTTGAACGGTATTCGTTATTCTCATAACGAAATATAAATCGAATTACCTATTTATTTTAAAACAAATAAATTAAAAATTAATATAATAGGTAGTTTAAATAATTTAAACATTTGATTACCCAAATTAACATATTATAGAAAATATATTTTTAAATCATCAATTTTTTAATAATATTATAAATTATATATTATATATAATATAAATATTAATGACTACATTGATAAGAGGAGTATACCAGACCCTCCTCCTTAACAACCAACCTCTACCCACTGCCCAATGTGTACGCTACCTTGGAATCAACATCGACCGTCGACTTACCTGGTCAGCTCACATTAAAAATAAAACTCGAACACTTAACGATCGTTTCCGCCTTCTTCGACCGTTCCTAACTTCTAAAAATATTAAATTAACAACTAAATTACTGCTGTATAAACTACTGCTCAGGCCCATCTGGACATATGGCATCCAGCTCTGGGGTGCAGCTAAAATATCTAATACTAACCGTATTCAAAGGTTCCAATCTAAAACTCTTCGTACAATCTCAAAAGCCCCATTCTACATCTCTAATAAATCCCTTCACTCCGATCTAAAAATATCAACCGTCACCGAACTAGCCAAAATTCATTACAAGCGTTTTAATAGCCGACTATCCCAACATTCAAACCCCTTTATTACTCAACTATCATCCGTAACAATTCCAGGCAACCCTCAAAAAAGGTTAAAAAGACAGTGGTGTCGCGACCTCCTAAATTAAATTAATAAAAAAAAAAAAAAAAAAAAAAAAAAAA
>CM023359.1:18381847-18425762 GCA_013282895.1 Eriosoma lanigerum
AGGTCTCTTCACTCCGTCTTTCCTGTTTTGTTTTGTTTTTTTTTTTTCTCTTTTGTTTATCATCAATTAAACTTAATGTTCTTATTTTGTAACAGATTGTTTAAAATTTTTTTTAATTAAAAAAAAAAAAAAACATTGATAAGAATACGTAGAATAATATTGTTTTTAAAATATACATTATACATATATATATAATACCATAATGAATTTAGTTTCGATGCCACGAACGACCTTGTACCGTCACGTACAACAGTACAAAAAAGGAAATTGAAGACTTTCAACATTTTAAAAAAAAAATCCATTGCAATATTTTTATCCGAATAAACACAATATCAGTACAAAGCCATCAAAAGAAACTTTGACAAAGATACCAATCATTATACAACACCAAAGGTATACTAAGTTTGTTTCAAACAATTTAAAATTTTAAATTATTATTTTTACGATAAGTTCAATAAAAAACAACTAAAATGATAAACATTTTAAATATATTTAGGCCAAAGTAAAAAAACTAAATTGTAATTTAAAAGACGATTAAATAAATTTTATAATGTTCAAATACAATAATAATTCTAATGAAATTTTTATATTTCTTTTTTTGCAATAATTACGAATACATATAGAAAAAAATTTAAATTATTGAATAGGTATTGATATAACTGAACTAATAAGTAATAATTATATATTCTATACAAATTTTGTGTTAAAAAAATGTCATAGAAAAATGCACCAATTTTGAGTAGTATCAATTTTATTATAAATTTTATTAAGTCCTTACTAAAATGTAAAATAATGTATATATTATAATATGATAATTAACAACCATTAAAATGTTCACAAAACTTCAATCCCAAAATTAATAATATTAAGAAATCATACTTGATAACAAAAAAAAAAAAAAAAATGTAACTTTTTAATTAAGATCGATGCTATATATGAAACATTAAAATACTTAATATAACTTTTTGATTATATTTTAATTAAAAATATAGAAGAATAATAACATTTTGTTTTTACAATAAATGTATAAAAGAATTTATAGTTACTAACACAATTGATGTTTTGCTTCGCACAAATAAATATTTAAAAACTTGAACTCATTAGTAAAATTTAAATTAAAAACTATAGACATATGTACATTTTACATATAGTATGTATTACATTTCAAATCAAATTAACATATTATACAGGACGTAAATTTATATTACATAATATGAATGTTTCAATTTGTATTTATTACAAATCGGCAACTGAAATGTCAGAGTTAATTTAAGAACAAATGCGCTATAGAATTTTTAGGTTTTAAAATATATATCTATAGAGAGAGAGAGAGACTATAAGTAACTTCATGATTTAAAGAACAACTTCAGAACGTTTTTTCCCCTTTAATCCCATTCAAAGCTTTTAAACTTATTAAATAATATAAGTCTTATAAGTATATCTATGTATTAATTCAATTCAGACATCAAACAAACTATTTACCTAGGTACTTCACTACAGACACGTATATAGGTATGAGGAAATGTTCTTATGTTTTAATAAACAGTTTAATAATATCAACTGATTCAAAATAATGCACATGTGCTTGTTAATTTATCAATTTCGTTAACGATCAATCATTCATTCGTGATTGATTATAAAATATTAATTTATGTTTATAAATATTAAACACTTTGATAATAAACCAAACATGAGCACACTTTAACAAGTAACGATAATTTTTAATTTTTTTGTATCTACCTACCTACGTTTTATAAATTTTAAATAATAGTAATTATAATATACTATGATTTAAAAATAATTATTATGAATACATAATTAATGTTGTAGGAATTATTCTTATATAGATATAGTTATTAATAATACGACTCTACAAAACTACTTAAATATTTGTTATTAAATATCATACACAACTGTCATTATTTAAACGTAATATTTTATCTAATTATTTTAAAACGATCAAAAATTTTCAATAGTTTACTAAGAGGTTAATCGATCATTAAAAATTCCACATTAACAACATTAACTCATTTATAATTTTTTTTTTCACGTTAAAAATTATATATTAATATTATTGAACTACTAAAATTATCCTATCTATTTTCCTACAAAATAATTTGTTGTTGAATCTTATACATATTTTAGGTACATATTATTTTTGTCTAAGGTATTCCCGTACATACGCACATTTACGCTTTATAATGTAATTATAACTGTTTGCCACGTATATAACTTGCTTGACATGTAACTTGTAAGTCTAGTTTATGTATATATCTACAAAGACTGTCATTATACCCGTTGTAATAATTGGACTCGGCCGAGTAAGTGCCCAAACTTGCAAGGAAAACTATTATATATATGCTGAACTATATATATATATATATATATGGTCCACTCGAAACGATACGTCAGCTACTTCTCACTTTTTTTCTGCATCACATTTATCATTTGCACCGAGGGTTAATTAGTGAAGATATACATTTTTCATAAACATACTTGAATGCACAAAAAAACTTAACATTTTTATTCTAACTGTCCATTGTAAATGAGACACATATCCCTTCAAATTAGTCGAAAATAATATAAAATATTCCTAAAAAGTAACGATGACATAAAGTGTATTATTTATTATAATATTATTTACTATTAAAACATATTTGAATATCTGTCATCAATATATTAAATTAAAAATTACAATGTTTTAAATGTTTATATTTGGAAATCATTATTTGTTTCTTAAATAATAATATATCATGATTCTAAAACCAAAATTCAGTATCTTTATTAATTTATACGTTTGGAAAAATTTTAATAAATTAATCAAAATAGATATGATAGCTACCGTTATAAATCAATACAAATAATATATCTGAATAAAATAGGTGACAAAAAAATATATATATTTATCTATTCTGAAACATTGAGTTAATTAATTTCCATCTGTCCAACGGAAAATCAGAACCACGTTGATCTTAAAATATAGAATTTGTTTTAAACTTACAGATTAACAATTTAAAGAGTACTCACTAATCTCTAATTTGAAGTACTCTTATATACTATTTCTAAATTTTAAATGACAACGAAGTTATACGTATTTTAATTTTTTCGTATTTTTAATGTATATATATAGTCCACGAAAGAACTAAAAAAATGTCCAACTTTTTAAATTTAATACAAGTCAAATTAATAATATATTTACATTTTAGATTAAAATACAATTATTTTAAGTTGTGTCGTAGATGTTAATGAACCGTATATATTTATGACACTAAAATGATAATAATTATAAATTATATGGAATATATTAAGTAACAATACACTTTAATAAAATGTAAATCTCAAACTCCAATATTTATATTTAATTAATTATTCACAATATTTTATATAAAAGATATTGTAAAAATGCAAAATTTGCAATTACCCGATAATCAATAAAAAGACAAATAATATTAAAAATGTATAACATTATGTGAATCGTTAGGTATATTTGGTCTGTTTTAACATAGGTATATGTTAAAAGTAAGTACTTATATTTAACATTTATTATTATTATGATATTCTATTTTGAAAACATTGGATATAATCAAATTAAAATTTTAATAATAAGAAAATGAAAATAAAATCAATACCTTTCATAGACATCTATATTAAATTTCTAAACATTTCTTCTTCGGTAAAACTTTCATCACATCGTTCATATCACCAGGAAATAAATACAACTTTTCAGAAGTACAATCTTTGGAATTTTTTTCAAACAAATAACTAATGACCTACACGCATAGTACGAGCTATACAGATACACATATGTATAAAATAATTAGTGCATGCTTCTTCACTTTTAAGTATTTCAAAAATAAAATACAATTGTGAAACTACATAGTGTGTATAACTTTCCATCTTGCGTTTAGAATTTAAAAATTCATTGTTTTTTAAGCGTTAAATTTTCATTAATATAGAAAATAATATACAACTAATTATTTTAGATTTCGATACAGCGATAAAGCACTGCATAATACGGAAAATAAAATTATTCTGAGTAAAGTTTAGTACGGTTGTTATTTTGTTAATTAAATTAAATATGTTATTAATTTATAGAACTATATATAAACATAAATTAAAATATATCAAACATTATTATTTAACATAAATGATTAATTATTAAAATTACATTTCTTTTTCGATTAAGGAAATTAGAAAGTTTAATTGTTTCATTATAAATAATAGATATACATCTTAGGTATAACAAATAAAATTTTGAAACATATTCTAATATAATTTTATCACAATGGTCCAGTATAGTATTTACAGTAAATAATGAAATATCTAACATATCATATACAATTATAAAAAAAAACATTTCTGGGTAGATTATTGAATTTGATTTTTATATTTCAAAAATGTACAAGGCGGGTAAAAGTCTTCGAGAAAAATTAGTCCCCAAGATTCTTTCTTATTTCCGCCTATGTCTAACATTTCGAGTTTAATGATAAACTCGGAATGTTAGAAATAACGGAACATGCAAATTAGTAACATTATAAATTATAATAATACTATTATAATAAATTATACCTGCACTGTCTTCGTCTAATGGTAAATATAACAAAATCACAGCAACGCAGAATTAAAATTGTGACATTTAGGTTGAACATAGAGCATAAATATTTATTATTAAATTTAAAGAGAAGCATATTTTGGATGGAATATCCGTTCTATAAAATGTCGTTTGGCAAAGAACTTACAACGTGTTAATAAAATAAAAAAAACTTTATACACTATAACTTCTTAATCAGATAATATCGGATAAGACAGATATGACATTCCCTCCAAAATATATCCTATCATTCTTTTAAAGTTTTCTATTAAATGTTTATACTCTAAGTTCAATATAAACATCGAAATTTAAGTTCTGCTTTGCTATTATTTAACTATACTCTCCGTTAGAGAAATGAACATCATTTATCATAAATATGCGATTACAAAGTCATTTTGGAAAAAGATTAAACACATGTACTTAATTTATATTTATATTGTAAAATATCTCTGAATACTGCACTCGTAGTAAATAATATATTATGTTTATGATTATCTCAATGAATGTAAACCGCTAACAGTATGTCAATATGATGAAAATAACTAACATATTATTATAAATCCGTTGGATGAAAATAATAACTGGAGTTATATTATAATAATATGATTAAATGAAGGTATTTTTCTCGCTGTAATTGCTTAACGATCATTATAATATTTTATAGTTACCTACAAAGATAAATAAACATTTATCAGCTTGAAGATAATAATTATTAAACGTAAACTGTTTTTGTTGAAACTGTAAGATAGGGTACACCGTATAATAATAGTAAAGTCATTACATTTATGTTATTCAAAACACACAAAGGTAAAAAAAAATAAATGTTATTATTATTCTGTTTTGAATGAAACAAAAACACGTTTCAAATAAACTTTAGATGATTAAAATATTATTTAAAATCGTATATTTCAACAACACATTTTTAGAAAATTTAAATTTAATTTCACTTGTTGTATACAACTAATATTATATTATTTTATTTTTTTATATATAACAATATTGTACTTAAATATTTTATATTTAATATGAGTATATACAAATACAAAAACTATACACTTACAGTTGTAGTCAAAGTGTGAGGAAGGGGATATTGGGCAATGGCATTTCTCCACTTTTTACAGTTCATAATTATTTTTTTCCTTATATTTAAGCCGCAAAATCTTGGCCATTAGTTAGTTACATTAAAGTTAATACATTAATAAGAATTTCACAAAAATATAGTCATATGTTATATCATTAAATTTTACTATACAGTGTTGCTTCTTTGATAAATTGTATGGTTTTTAACGTTCTCGGAATTGGAACACAGTAGTTGATATATTATAAAGTTGAAGAGAGTTGGTCATAATTTTTATTCCTTTAATTTTTTAAATATGATTTGAAAACGTATCAGCTAAATGTTTAAATATTATTTTAACTACACTAATATATATGTATATATAAATCGAATGCATTAATATAATACATTATTTTTCAAAGAAATACATTTATTTTTATTTTTAATTAGTTTGATACTTTACTCAGTAATCTGTAAATTAAAATTCATTGACTCTAAAAATATAATTATTAGAAAAATGTGTTAATAATTAAAATTGTTTAAAAAGTATCAACCTATTTTTAAAATGTTATGACACCAGATAAATAAATCAACATTTATAATGTAATTAATTAAAATTGAGTTAAATTGTGTATTAATTAAAGAAGTTGAAGGGTTTATTTATTCATAACAGATTTATGTTTAGTTTTATTAGATCGACATCCTTCTTATGGAAAACAAATTTTCTTTTATTTATATCAGAATTTTAATAATTTAGCAAAGACTATAAAAGAGGATAAGGTATAAGGATGTATACATTATTATTACTGCTACTGACATTATTATATTAGACTCATTTTTATTTGAGTGTATCTAATCATTATATTTAAACTAAGACCGTGCTTTAACCAAGGGTGGATTTACGGGGGGTCAATGGGGTCTGGACCCCCCAGACACCGATATAATATGACGTACCTATACTGAAATAATATGTTAAAACATAATGTTTAATCCTATCCTATCTATTCTTGTGTACACAAACGGAAAACTACCTACCTAATTAGTATGTGCTTTTATATAAAAACCCTTTATATAAACCTATATGCGTATGTAACATTAAATTGCTGATAATAATAATACGATTATATTTGAATATTGTCGATTATTATAGGTATACAATTTTATATTATTTTAGATTCTAAGCGAAGCAAGGAATGTATTGGTTTTACAATGATGACTTTTTTTTCTCTCTGAAAATATTTTTTCGGGTAGAAACAATGGTCTGACTATCATAAATAAAGTTTGCTTTCAATAGCAAATTACATCTAGTTGGTACTTTTTAAGCTCATTCTTCGTAAAAGTTTTTCCCTAGAAAAAGAAAAACTACCAAAAATGACAAAATTCGGCAAAATTACCGTTACTATTCTTTCAAATTTTTTTATATGGCGATAATTAATTAGGTTTTTGCTAATTGGGATCATAGGAATTTGAAATTTTTTGAGTATTCACATAGGTGTTCCACAAAAGAAAAAAAATTTTGGAAACGGTTGGTTAATTTTCTGACGAATTATAAATCTTTGAAATTTTTTCCAAAAATGTTAGGTGTTTGGTTTAATGGTTTAGAAATTTTATATTAACCTACTCATACACTACTTAATCTATTTATAAAATATTTTTGACAATTGCAAAACACACATTTTTTTTATAAGGTTCTAAAATTTTAATATTTAGTAAAATTTAATATTATATGCTATTTTTTAGAAATAACTGTCCATTTACCACAATTGGGGTATGCTTTCTGTAGAAAATTGCATGAACTTTATTTAGCTGATATTTTAAATTTCTCAAAAGTGTAAAATGTCAAATTTCACGGAAATCGTAATTTTGATGAAATTGATTTTAGATTTTTCATGATAACTAATGCAATTTGAACACAAGTACTTGAATTTTTTTTTAGTGTCCTTATAAATAGTTTACGCATGTGAACTTTTGGAACGGCTTATTAGTATAATATATTGTATAATTATATTGAGTTTCGCTCAGAATCGTATTTTTTAATGCAATAACATTGCATTCAAATCTTAATTATATTAAACCATTAATTTCTCCGAGGACCGAAGGGACGAAGAAGAAACGTCTAAAGTTGACCTTCCGCTTTTTAACATATTTTTAGGACCCCCCCCCCCCCCGAGAATATGTTGAAAATCCGCCACTGTCTTTAACTAATATAATAAATTATTAAAATCAATCAAAAATATTAAACTATTTTAATATAATATATTTTGATTATTTATTTAATATTTTTTTTTTATTATCATTGTTACTGCCTACATATTTCTTAAGTTTTGATCTAAAATAATTGTTTTTATTTTATCTAAATTGTTATATTGGACTCGACGAATTAATGTTTTAATCAAATTATATACGAGTACAAGTGCCATTCAAGAAAACTGATATAAGATAATAATTTAATAATATGACCGTTAAACCGTGTGAATATAAACTTACAGTTACAGCTTATCGAGAATTGTTTTAATATTTTCATAAATAATTTTCGTTATAATTATAAGTTATATTATATTCCAGATAAATGAAAATACTCGATATCTCCTCAAGTTTTAAATGTTTTTTGTCTTGTATCTTTATTTATACGGAAAACGATATAAAAGTTCTTGTACGCAATCTTGTAGCTAATAGTTTTACAATCTCAATACAATAAATTAACAGAAAATGAAACTTGAGTACTTATATGTATATGCGTAAAATCAGTGCTTATCCCGAAAATATTGTATTATATCATTTATCCAATGGGTTAATGGATGGGTCTTGCGTATTTAATAAACATTCCAATAATTTCACTTATTATTAGTCTAAGTTTTAATGTAAAATTAGTTTTATTGAACTGTACGATATTATGTTTTAAAATAATTTGTTAATTGCATTAGGTATTATTTAGGTAAGGTACTCAAATACAATTACAAAAAATACAAATCTGCAACACTACTGAAAACTACTTACTACAAAACTGAAATTTCTATCACTTAAAAAGTATTTCATTAAAGTCGGTTGCAACGAGCTGTAAATCATTAACATTGAATATCGTGGTGAAACTGTAAATAATTGTTTGCGTAAAATGTCCGTCTTTTATATATTTTCTTTCACCGTTAAGGCCCTCGAACGATTCTTGTAAGTGTTGCTGCAGACGTTTTATTTTTCAGGATTTAAGGTGAAAAATGGGGTAATTTATTTATTTTTTCATTTCATAGTCCACAAATTGTGGTTCATATAATAGATACAAAATAAACCCTCACTCTAAGAATGAAAAAAAAAAAAAAAATGGTTACATTTATAATTTCTTCACATATAATAATGAAACCATAAATCCTTTTACATGTATAGGTATATAAAATATATTCATAATGTGGTATCTATATGTATATTTTAAATTTTTATATAATAGCTATCTATAAAAATTAATAGTCACAAATTTACAATATGATAATATAAAATATAAATAAATTATAGTTTTTTCTTTTTTTTAATTCATAATAAAACTATGAGATATTCGTAGTTCTTCACTTAAAATTTTTATTTATAAACATTGCATTTAAATTGTTTTTACGAGTATTAAAGTGATTAAACATTTTAAATGTTTTAAATGGATTTTATTTTATAATTTTTCATTGATTATTACTTATTAGGTGAAAAAGGTTGTGAGTAAAATGTAACGCATGGACAATAATAATATGTGAAAAACGATAGGATTTTTTGTTTGTTTGTTTCAAGTGATCATCAATCAGTATTACGGAACACGTTTGAAAGAATTCAAATGAAATAAATTCTTCGTATGATTAATATTTACAAAATTTTGAAATCGTAATACTTTATATAGATACCTAATAATATTATATTATACTCTAATTATTAATTTGATTAAATATTTAATCAATTATCAACTGTATTATAAAATGCCATTGTATCATTGTCATTTGCCATCCATCATAATGTGATATATATTAGCATTTCACATAATACACGTATTTCTCGTATCCTTTAATATCATGGTAAATAACAAATTACACTATTGAATTACTTTTCTCTCGATACCAAAAAGATAAAATACAAAACATAATAAATTATTTCAAAACGGTAAGTATGCGTTGAAATCGAAACAATTAATTACACTGACGTGACATAAAAGTATTATAAGTTATTACCTTATCTCATCATTTCCATATCGTTAAATAGTTCTGATCTATACGCCGTAAATATAAACGATTTTTCTTTAGTCTTTTGGTGTTCGAGATCTGACACATGATTAGAATGGATACTGAGCAGATTTTGCTATTTTTCAATTTACTTATGGTAATTTTGAATTCAAGTGGAACGAAAACATGTCGCTGATGATAACGTGAACAGTGTATAGTAAATAACTACCGTTTTAGTCTTCATAAATAAAAAGAGTGTATATAATATTAAAATTTCAATATAAATACCAAATTTATATCTATGTGGGTAACATTGCATCATTAATATAAATAATACTTTTATCATGTGAGTTTGTTATTTACAAATATTATAATGCATGGTATAACACAACTAATTTGTTTTGTTTTGTTCAAATAATTTAAATAAAAACAAAATAATGATTTTCATAAAATTTAACTACAAATAAATTAACACTAGATTTGCCTAACTATAACCTGATACATTACCTACTCATATTTTATTATTCGTAATTATTTAAATGGGCAATTGCCAAATAGCTTACTATGACCTATTCAATAATTTATTATTCCATTCATTTATATTTTATAAGCGAATTTATAACATTATATAAGTAAGTACCTACACAATAACTATTTTTAAAAATAAATCATGACAAAAGCAAAAAAATAAAATAAATAAAAATAAACATTAAAAATTAAAGTTGATATAGTTTCTAGAAATAAGAATAATATATAACATAATGTATCAAAGTGTTTCTACTATGAAAAACTGCTTTCTTATTACAATAATATATAACTTTAAATTTAATGGTTCTATACTCTAAATTAACATTGTATATCAATAAAGAGCAAATAATTTATTATTATCTGTTCATCTTAATTATGATATATAGTACAGTATTGATTCATCTAGATTAACTTTTGCAATCATCTAATCTCTGCGTTTGTAAATCATTGATTTGTTTACATTCATTTAAACCTAAGAATTTCACTCTATAGTGTTATTAAAAGTAGTTTATTAGTTAATACATCTATACTGTAGAATAATATATATTATATAATTAACGGATACAATTTGAAATTTTTGGTAAGATAAAAATTTATATTTTATACTTATTAAATTATTATTTTAATCGTATTTTTTTAAAATAATTAAAAATCTAAATAATTTATACAGCTACATTTTATTTTATTTTTTTACATTTTTTAACTGAATTAGTTAATTGGGCATGTGGTAGGAACTAATTATAATTTAAAATAATATTATTTAATCGGATCACTATTATAATTTTTTTAAACCATACTTTTGTAAAACTACCGGGAAACTGTGAACGACTGTAAAATTTATATTACAGGACAAATTTAATTTTGGTTTTTACGTTTTAGATTAGGAAATAATCATAACAATATACTGTTCTTGATATTTTGAATAATTATTGTTGATATTAATATTCTACAAGACAAGTAAATTCATTGTCGGAACAATTTGGCCATTAAATTATGTTACACCAGTCATCCACTATGTGGTGATGTATGAACGAGTACCACAGCGAATGGACTTAGCATTTCATGACTCGAAACATATTATAAATATATTTACACAAATTGTTCAGCTGTAAATGACAACTTACATTTAAAATTATATTGGGAAACGTCGAGTACCAAAATTAACGATTGATGTTGATCGTATTTATTAAGTAGAAATGTTTACGTAACGATAAAATATCAAATATTTAGAATAATAATTATTGATGTAATATAATTATTATTTTATAATTAAAATGTTTAATCAAATGAACGTTTTGAGCCTAATATCAATAAAACTTTATAATTGGTGTTAACGAAACTATAACGTTTATCACACTTTAACAATATTAATTTAAATTAATTGTTATATTTGTCTACCCGGACGGCAAAATGAGCAATACGAATCTTTTGATTGAGCGACGAAACACTTATAAACACGATGTTTTCTGATCTCTCTGCGTGCTTACAACGACGCGATTATACGAAAAACTCAAACGGCACTTTCGAATCGGTTAAGGAACATTCTTCATAATGATATGTTTAAGTTGGATTATCTGACTTACCTACAAGTTTTATGCTTTTCTTAGTTTAAAATATACGAAATAAATTGCTCAGAAAATAGTTTTTTCGTCAATTACCGTTATATTTAGGTATAATAATTTTATTTTAATACATATAAAGTATTTGCAAACAAATAAAAAAGTGTTTAGACGTTAAAAATTGTAGATGCTGATAATATATTTTCGGAGATATTTCAATAAGTAAATTGATCTCAAACACTCTGTATTCACGGAATATGAGGATTCTATGTTAAAATCAAAAATTCTATTTAAATTTATAACTTTATTAATACACGAGAAATTTGTTTATAGTAGCGGTCCATTATAATATTATCAAATATGTAAATAATATTATATCATATTATATATTATGTAATAATCTAAAAATAAATAAAAATCGCCATAAATTGTAGTAGTTACATTATTTTTGGATATTTTGTTTTGATAGTGATAAACAAATATTTAACAATTTATGATGCCTATGGGAAAAATGTTATAAACACAATATAAACAAAGAGCTCTATGATGTATTTTAAAATGTAGATAGTTGGACAGTATTCAGTTTATAGTTTTATTTTATTTTATTTTTATTTCACATAGTATATATATATATATATATAATTATTTATATCTTTTATACATTTTTATTACGAAAATCATTTTTTTAAATTTTTATATTTCCATTTATAGGTATTATACACCCATCGATTGATAGTCTAACGTATATGTTAATATATTTTGAACTTGTCAAAATTGTAAAATTCCCATTATTTTTTCTCATATAACTCATAAAATACAGAATATTGTATTGTGAAATGCATACAGAAGATTTATATGTTATTACTTATTAAATTCTGAATTTCATTAAACTTTCGTAGGAATTCAACCATATAAGTACTAAGCAATGACTTTTGAAATATATTGTTTATCTTCTTATTTTTTCTTTTGTAATAAAATAAACATTTTAAATTGTCTTAAAATAACTGCAAATAAAATTCACAAATGTTTTATCTTATAAAAAAAAATTATATTACAATTATATTTAGAAAGTTATTGTATTGTTTTACTCAAACTTTAAATATATTTAAATTGGACTAAATATAATAATAGGTATTACAATATTTACAATAAACCGATTTACAATAAATATTAACATTATATAATATTATAATTTCATTTCCAAATATTTATTGAATTTTCAAATTAAAATATTGAGGACATATAAATATGTAGTACCATATAAATATGTAGAAAAATGAATATTTATTTTAAAATTTTAATAAAAATTCCCATATGTTTATTAATAATTTGAAAAATAATATTTAACATTATAATATACAAATTGAGAGATTTTTTATAAAAATCTTATACAAATTTTATGAAAAATAAATGCTTAATCTTTAATATATTATTGTTATCGCCAATAAAATACATTTCTATTAAAATTTTTATATTTATAAGTCTCGTTGATATATATATGTAAAAAATGTGATTTTATTACACTTTTGTTACAGTCCGCAAATATAACAATAAAAGTAAATAGAGAAAATAATTTGTATATTGTAAAAGAGTATAAATTTCTCATTTTCCGCCATTTTTACAGAAACAATATATAGTGGTTTTTATCGGAATAAAAAAATATTAGAATGAAAACATCTGACACAAAGGAAATACATAATATATATATATATATTTCATAAAATCATTGTAACTTTTCTACACTCACTAGTTACACTGTTAAATTGAACGTTTGTACGCTTATATCTCTAGATATTTCCACGCGATACCAATATACGACGGCGATAGACAATAATTCAAAGTTATTATAAGGACAGTTTCCCAAGTTTGACATTTTCGAATCATATTCTAAATTTTAAAATTAATGTGTTTATGTCGGTCTTATAAATTAATATATTCGTCTAGAAAAAAATTATTCGATGTTTTAAATAAATAATTTTAGGTTTTTTAACCTAAAAAAATTTAATTAAATATGTTCTGTATCTGTATACATTATAATGCAAAATTTAAAACAGGTGGAAAAATAATATTATTAATAGGAATTTTTTTTTTCCGGTCATAAGTGAGGTTAGGTTAGGTTAGGTTCACAAGTGGGGCTTTAAACCCGTTCGACCCCCAATAAATACGCCTCTAATGTAAAATAAAAACTAAACTATTATAATCACATAAATATAAATACATAATTATTGGAATTAATGCTATAAAAGTGATAGAAATAAAATGAAGAAATACCATAAAATCAAATTAATTGTTTTGGTAATAGTGAAATAAAATATTTTATGATGTAAATATAAAATTTAACAAATTGTGGTCAACTTCTATATTTATAATTATAACACGTTTATAGTTTATATTGAAAATACAGGCACATTAGTGTTATAGATACATCTATAATAGTATAAAGAATAATGAAATATTGTTAATAACCACGAAATCAACAATAATATCACCACAAAATTTTCAACACGAATTTATTTTTATTAATCTTTTTTAATAATATTAATAAGTAATAAGTAATAAATTATTCTTACAATAAAACTAAATTAATACAATACAACTTTTTTTTTACGCTGATAAAAATTTGCCGCCTGGGGCATCCACCCCCTTTACCGCTCCCCCCTGCCTCTCACCAAACCTTAACACGGCCCTGAAAGTAAAAGTACACTTACACACTGTGTCTGTACATCATTACTCATTACTATGTTATGTTACCGTAGTTACCAATATACATTTTTGATAAATTAATTATTTAAATTATAATATTAATATTATACAGGACGATAAAAATTTCATGTTAAAAAAATAATTAAAATTTGTATACGATTTCAATGTCACCATAATTTTTTTTATTACATTATAATATTCTAATCACTCTGTATATACGAGTATACGAGTCGTCGAAGTAACGCTATATAAGAAATCAGTACCTATATTGTGGAAATTACTCCTTATCGAAGTCAAATCATTTAAGGAGGAATTATGAATTTGTAGTACGGGGGGTTATAATATTATGTAATAATTGTTGAACATTTAAAATGACAATATAATATATAATTGATATTTTAAATATTAAAAACTTGTTGTTTGTATAATATAAACCCAATAAAACAATATTTTTTGCATACTTAAAATCGTTTTTATAATATTACCTACTAAAATGCAGATCTTTGAGGCGATTATATTCTATTAAGCCCATAGACGGAAATTCATTAAAATTTTAGGGGGTTAATATTTTATAAGCCATGTAGGATTCATAAATATATGTAAAATACAAACAATTTTGATAAATTAGCTAAGCCTCCAATCCCCTCCCGATTTCCGCCTATGATTTAGCCATTTATATATATTAGTTCAAATCTTCAAAAAATATATGGTTACAATATTTATTATGTTTTATATTGTTTATTTACTATGTATATGAAAAAATCTAAAATAATATAATTATTTTAATACCTACAGATTATTAGGTGTTAAAATTAAGAATATTAATAAAATAAAAGTACTATTTCATTTTATAACATAACATTGATTATCTACAATAATTTTGCATATATGAGTGTATCTTATATTTGCATACGTGTTTATATCTATCACATTAAATTTAATTACTTATAACACCAAAATTAATTTTACAAATTAACAAAAATTGATAATAATACTTATTTAATCAAAATACTCAAACAATATCAAATAGATTATACATAAAATATTCAAACAAATATACAAAAAATTAAAACTATTTAAAATTAAATTTTATATAACTTTAGGAAAACAGTGATTATTTTTATATTAATATGTAAATATATTATGTAACATATATATTGAATACGTATATATACTAGAAATTCAATATACATTTTTAATGGACCATTTAATATTTTAACATTTTCATATAATACTATTATATATTTATTTTGATAACAATCAACAAAACAATTAGGTCATTGTTAGCTAATTGAATAATTAAGGACGATCATCACGAAATTTTAACAGTTTTTCACCTATATAGACTTAACTGTTTTATTTTTAACAAACTTAAAGTATGGAAACTAGTTTTAATTGTATATCTCAAACTTCCTGAAAGCTTAATGGACTAATAAATAAATAAATATATATTATACTATTTATTTTTATTTTTAGGAATCACTTACTTATTTAATAATTTTAATAAATGTTATGTAAAATTCCTAAAGTAGAATTATATAATAATAATAATGATAATAATAACGTTATAATATAGTATGGATATTTATTTGAATATTTTATATGAGCTTTTATTTAATTTTATTCAAATTAACAATTAGTCTTAACTTATTATAAAAGTAACTTAAAACGTTTTTAAGGAGTAGAACAAAAGTATTTTATTTTATTTACTTTTATATTCATACATAACCTCGTATAGATATTGGTCAAATTAGACATAATAGCATTGTAACTTCACTGCATCGAAGAAAAGTTTTTCCGATTACTTAACAAAATTCAACACTACTTTTGTCAGGTCACGTAATCGATAATAACTCTCCCTTTTTTTCGAGTTAAAATTATTAACTCGACTACTACTATCGGATAACGATGAATGTGTCAAATATAATGAAAAAAGAAAAGGCGAATTTAATTTTCTAAAACCTTTATCCAATTTAACACTAGTACCCATCCAATGTGCATGACCTTTTTTAGATTTATAACTAATCAAAAGGGTCTAAAAAATTAATTCAGGGACTTTTAATATAACAATTGTACATTATCCATAAACCAATCGCAATTTAAAAATTCATTCGACATTTATATCGACTTGTCGTGTACATCACATAAACGTGTTCGCATAATCTACCATCGCGCTGTTTCAACGATGTATATTATTGTTGAAAAAAAAAACAAAATGATTTTTATTTCATATTACAATTTCATAATTATTACATTTCGTAACGGAAACTTTTTATATTACTGATAACGAGTCAGCTGTTAGAGAACGAAAGTAATAATAAAATTATTGGTTTCCGAGGAAATCTAATTAGAATATGTTTCATTATTTATTTATTTTCCTCGTCTTGTTCAATATCATTTCTGACGTTGGCACCGATCGCACATCATCTCTAACCACCGCTCTAATTTTGACAGGACAGTATTAGATAATAGCGCACAACGGGGGGATGGTTAAGGGGTCACAAACTCACAACTCCCCTAAATGTCTTTCGTCATTTAACTTGGATCCAAATTTCAGCAAACGTTCATGCAAAGTAATCCGCAGTGACGTCAAATTTGCAGGGTGCAAATTAAACTTTTTACCATATATAGTATAAAATTCTACAAAATTCCCCTCTTTAAAAAATTATTACAAGTACAAACCCACGCATGGCTGTATTTAGGGGGAATAACGGCCCCGTATTGCCCCTAGCGGCAATTTTTGAAAGGGTGGCAAATTTTTACTACACCATCAAATTTTATTTAATATTTTTTTTTTTTTTTTTTTTTTATATATATATATATATATACTAAGGCAGCATCGTGTCGACATTTAATTACAAAATAATTCTTTGTGGTTTTATATATAGTATTATTTTATATTGCTTAAATATTTTGTACATATCATAATTTTATTATGTAGGCATTTCTACCTATAATTGAATAGAAATAAGGGTACTTACATTTTTTTTCTGTTTCACTATTTCTGTGTTAGTTAAAAAAATATGTGTTCGTTTCGGCTAAAATCGTGTTGCCCATGGGCGGTAATATTATAAATACTGCCCCGAGTCCCCTCCCCTCGAAAAAAATCTTGTGTGCGCCACTGGTATTATAATAATAATAATAATATACCTTTTTTTATGATTTACCGTATATATATATATATATATATATATATATATAATATACGACACCGTCAACTATTATATTTAATAATACATAACATCAGTCCAGTACGAATTTTTCGATTTGTTTTTCTTTTTCTTTTAGGAGTAAAGTCGCTGCCGCATTATTGAACAAGCATCTGCAGATCAACGGCATCAGCGCTTTGGGAGCGCTGTCAACGTCGGAAGCTGTGAAAGACGTCGACGTGGAAACGGATCCTGACTCTGGCGCTTTCCGGCCGGCGGCTTCGAGTAGCAAAATGAAACGCGAACGGAAAGCGGCCCGCACATTGGGCATAATAATGTCCGCGTTCTTGGCGTGTTGGCTACCATTTTTTATATGGTAAATATCTAAATAATATAATATTTAAATAAAAGCAACGTTGTTCCGTATTAAAACCACGGAACCATCAGATGCATCTGCGCTCTTTCCACTCGCATTTCGATGAAAATTATTACGTCCTGGCAGGTGTTTCGAAAATACTCAACGTATAACTTTACATTAAATGAATATCATAAAAACGATATGGATATAATAAATGAGATAAGGACGATAAATCACTTTTTTAACTCATAACTATTATAGTGCTGGGATTTCGATGCATTTTGCATTTTTCTCCAAACGTTGCTGTGCTATGCTCGTTCGGACGAAAATCCGTTACACGTACTTTTGAATAATAATAAGACAATTTATTTTGTATATTTTGAAAATTTTTAGTTTTTAGGGCATTTTTAGAGTTTTTGGAGTGTTTGGATACAAAATATGAATTTGAATATTTATTTTTTAATTTTTACATAGATACAAACTTGATTTTTATATAAATATAAGTATAAATAATCATAAAGTAAGCACTCGTAAATCGTAGTATATTATCGGACAGTCGTTTAAATGTCAAAACCTAGATAACAAGTGACTACGTCTACGATAAAACTAACATGATATATTTATAATGACTAAATTTCCTGTTTAATAATCTTAAATCGGTAATTTTTCAGGTTTTCTAAGCGCATTTTTTGAATTTGTCAAGTCATATTTACTTTATTTATTATTAAGGACATTTTTCAAGGGTTTTTGGGGAATTTAAATCCTGTCACTAAACTATTAAACAAACAAACGTTACGTGATCGAAATCAATAAAAAAGTAATTGAGTATTAACGAGTATACATTATAATATTATATTGTAATATAATAATATTATACAGTTACCTAATAAATTTGTTGTTTGCATAACAGTACCTAATAATCTAATAACCAATAACGTAAAATATTCTTACAATACCATTTTATGAAAACAAAATTGTAGTCATGTTTAATGATTTAAATGTTATTACGATCGCTTTAATTTTTATAATTCAACATGTCAAATCAAGGTATACAAATATGAAAACAAATTGCAATATTATATATTATAATTGTTGTCCTATATTTAAAATATAATTTACTTTTCTTTTCACCACCAACATACATATAGATATTTACCACAAGTAATAATCCCAACCCAACGTGTCCATGTCCTATATATTTTGTACATTTTATATCTCGTACAAGTTAATCGTATAAGCACCTCACATTATATCAACCCTATAAAAACATATTTATAATTTATAAATACGAATACTTCAAAACTGTATTTTATTATAGTTTGAATTTTTATAATATTAATATATTATGGAATTCATTATCTCCACTACCATTAAATTGTTTCATATTATCATTATATCAAATATGAATATAAATTAATATTTATAGCAGTTCCAAGATTAAAAGAAAAAGTAGTTTCGCCCTATCATTTAAGTATTTATAATTATTATATTCTAGTTCTATGTTATAAATTTCTGAAATATTGTACCTACTCAAATCTTTTTACACTATACGATTTTACAAGCATAATATTCATTTTGATTTCAATTATAAATTTATAATAAAGTTCATACCTTATATAATATAAATATTTAAAATTAATAATTATTTTAAAAAATATTATCCATATGACATATTAAATGATACTTTTTAATAACTAGTTCCTAATGTGAAATAAAACTTATTAATAGCATATCTATTATTAATCCATTAGGTGCCTTTCCTACAATAAATTTGATTACGAAAACCTATTTTAAATTATTTTTCAACAGTACGTATGCTAGTAGGAAATTTATTATATAACATTCGTAATAAAATCGTTGTCTGTCTAGATTTCAGAGGCAATTTGTAAGCACCGAAATAATTACATTGTTATATATACCAAACATATTTATTTTATAGAAAACATTAATTATTATAAAAAAAATTTGGTTAAAAAATGTTTTAGCAAATTATTATTCAACAATAAGTATTTAAAAATATGTTTAATTATATAAACATAATTTATCTAAAATGTATAAAAATATTAGTAAAACAAATGTCAAAATATTGATATTTTAAAGTTTTTAATCAATTAAGTGGTTATTGTTATGGATAATATTATTTGAGTTATAAACTATTTTAGTCTGCAGCATAAAACATGCAAGCATGCATAAATATATTATTTACGGTATTATGTAGAATTAAAGTAAATAGCAAATAAAAAGTGCTGAACCGTGCAAATTACAGACAATTATTTATTTTTATTAGAAAAAAATATACATGTTTTTTTTTTCACATGTATAAAATAATGCGTTTAATGTATCGATTACAATTACATATAATACCTGTGTTAACTGTTCATAAAAACGTATTAAAAATAATACATACACGATTACGTAATCGAACTTTCTCTAAAATAACTGTTATTCGACTTTTTTTAGTTACTTCCATTGTTTACCCTCATCAATGAACAACACTGCAAAAATGATGTTTAGTGTTCAATGTTGATTTATTATTCCACGTGAATGGACAGCGTATTATCAAATTTGTTTATCTCTAACTCTATATATTTTATAGCAGTTATACATATATAATATATTGATATTGATTATATTGATTGTCAAAATGTTTCGAGCCAACAATATTTCTCGAAAAAAGTACCAAATAGCACATAAAGATGCATTGTTTTATTTACAGTTTACATATACATAATAATATTGCACAATAATATTTTATACCGAGCACCAAAAATTCAATATGATATTATACTCGCATATATTCAGATAATATCCACATGAAATATAAATTTATTTAAGTTATAGAGTTGGATTTTTAAACATATTTTTCCTTTTATTTTGTCAAAGTTACTACAAATATTATGACACAAAAAACGATAGGTACTGAAAACCACTCATAATTTTATCGATCAAAAACGTAAACTTTTCCTACTATATAAAAATTCAGATTATAAGAGAGTGTACTATGAATTTGTACGTAATTTGATATATGCATTTTTTAATTTACATTTGATATTAATAACCGCGCGTATTCTTTTACCTATATTATTAAAATAAGTCAACCTAATGAAAAATCAAACTTTTAACCTTAAAGTTTTTAAAATAAAATCTATATTTAAATATATAAGCTGATCAGAATTTCATGTTACAAAATTGATAGGAATTATATGCGTTTTCAATGTTAACTCCATTATTTTTCTAACATAAAATTATGTTCAACTAGTGTAACCTAACCTTATATCATAACAAAATAATTTAACAATAAAAAAGTTTCGTAAAGAGTATTTTAACAAAAGTTAATTTTAACATATAGATATAAAAATATTATCAATATAGATAAAAAAATAAATATGCAGGAAACTTCCAGTTTTTAAAGTTATAAAAATACATAATCTAATAATATAGGTATATATTTAATAATAATTTATTAAATTCGTTTTCTAATATAAATACTATTGTTGATAATATAAATTAAAAATTAAAAATGCTGTTTCAAAAAAGTAGTAATAAATTAGTTTTTCTTTAAACTTATCTCTATCTAAAGTAATCTCCAATGTAACCATATAGGTATTACATGTAGCACGACGACACCAATGTAGTCTTAATGAATTTATAAAATAATTAATATTAATAAATGCTGAGTTTAAATTAATTACCTAATAAAAATTAAGTTTGCATTTACATTATAATTTTACGTAAATGTTTGAAGTAAATATATATTAAAAAATGATTACATTTTTTCTGATTACACGTCATATTTGAATATTTCTTATATTATATTGTTAAATTATACGTTTATTTAAAGTTTGGGTTATTGAGAAAAATGTCATATTTTTATTAAACCATATTTTTAAAAATTCTACATAAAATTTCAATAATATTCCATTCTTGGTACTTTTGATAATATATTTGTTGACTAAAATGTATTTTTATTGGTTTACTTTCCATTTGTTACATAAACATTTTCAAGTATGAGTTTCTTACTAATAAATATAAATTACAAAATGTATTTTAAAAGTCCACATCTCATTAATTATACTATTTAAAGGAATCGCTTTAAGCGTAATATAGTATATATTTTCAAGATTAAATCGAAGAACTAAGTAAACTTAATCCGACGTTAAATTTATTTTGAAAACCTATTCCAATTACATTTGTTTGCAGCTACAGAATAAACTTTCGTTTATTTTTTTAATGAAAAAACACAAACCGAGTATTTTTGATCTCTTTCTATATCTTTTAATTTTTTAAAATATACGTATTATAAGATGAGAAAATATCAAAATGTTGGTTCAAAATTATTATAATATAATATAATTAATGATTATGTTTTATAAATTTTATGGTTTTATAGTCGTTATGAGAACTAATATACTCTCACCGGCAATGGTACCATAAACTTATGATACAACTGAAATTATAGATATCGTATCTTTAATAAAATGTTGAACTTTTTCTGAAATACTAAATCTTATCCTACGACATGATTACGCGAATATCATGATATAAGAAAATTAGATTTAACGATATTCACAAATTAGAAATTATACCGAAAGCATAGCATAGCAGTATCTATACACTAGTATACGACTCATCCGGGAACAGTAGTTATAGTATACCGTTTTCCATCCTCATTCATAATTATTAAATTTATAATATTGTATATTGTCAATTAGTTGTTTTTTATAAAACTACCTACCTTGATAAATAATAAGCGATTATAGATAATAATTCATAGTTTAATAAATTATATTAAACTAATCGTAATTTCATTGGTTCAAACACTATAATTTTATTAATTTCTTAATATTACAATTTATAATATTAATTTACAGTATTTTGATGAATTTTAAATATTTTTTTATTCTTTCTTGATCTGTAGTAATTATAAGGTATATTTTAAGTCAACGTAATGCAGAAAAAAATCTTTCTCTGGTAGCTGTGGTGATTAGTACATAATATATTTAGTGTTTATAGGAAATTACTGGGTATAAATCTAGATTACATTAAAAAAAATTGTTCTATTACAGTAGTTTTTGGTAAATTGAATGCGCATTATAAAACTATTATACCTTATACATTTGTACTATAACTTAAGTTCACCATAACATACTCCTTAGTTAAAAATCAAACAACTACTAGCTATTATTTAGCTGAAAATTATAAATAACATTGAAGTCATTTTAAGTTTCTACAGAAATTATTTTGGTAATAGACAAATAAAACTTTTTAATTTGGCTCGATGTTCAAGACATATATCACGTAATTGTTCAATGAAATTGTCAAGAAATTGAATGAATGTTGAAATACATTATAATATTATAATATGTTAATAGATTAATTGTAACTCTTAATTGTAAATCTTTGATTTATTGTTCTCGCAAGACAAAATTAATTTCGAAATTAGATATAACATCGTGAAACTCCTTATTGATGCCGATTCAAAATCTAAGTATTTAATTTGAATAAGTTTGCTTTAAGAAGCACATTTTGCATTTTATTTTTTTTATGATACACTTTAAATGTAGATACAATGAAAAAAATTTTGAAAATGGCGGGTTATATCCTCCCATGGTTGCGCCACTGCAGTGTATAGTGTAAATTGTAATGACCGTTATACAGTAGTAATATTTTATGTCGTACTTAAGTGGCAGTATCCAGTCTATGTTTTTGTTAGTCTGATACTTGGTGTGGAATATTGGTCCGTCGACAATCATTTACACTCGAACCCGAGGGTTCCTGGACCCAAAAATTGATTTTCGTCCGGTGTCAAACGGACAGTTTCCGGTAAAATGTCATAGCTAGTTTGCGCCAATTTGAGTTCGACAATCCCCGCGCTCGGTCCGCGGACAAAACGATCGTTAACAACAACATACAATATTTAGTATACATTTACGAGAGGAATCTATCACGTTTAGATAAATATCAACTTTTATGTATCGCATAACAATAATCATATATTATTATTGTTATAATTTATGATCAGTGTGACTTTCGCTGCTATCATAATATAACAGTTAGTAGTAGTACTAATAATAGTATACGGTCGAACGGGTGTGTCAGTGACGGAAAACAAGACTGGATTGTTTTTGTGTTTAATAAATACTTACTAAATACATATCAAAGACAATTAAAATCATATTCAATAACAGTTATTTTTATTAGCACGAAACGTCAAAAATTATTATTAAATAATTTTCATTTTAAAAAGCAAGAATATTGAACTTTTGCGCAGGACGTATGATTGCTTAAAATAAAACATAGGTACACAATTTAATAAACAAAAAATAAAAATAAAACGTAACTATGTTTTTAGTTTAATTGTATTAAAACTTAAAAGAAAATGCGCTAAAGCTAAAAAGTAATCTCTCCTTTTTTTTTATTATTATTATTATTATTAAATGAAATTGTTTGTGCAATTTAAAGAGGAAACGAAAACAAAATAAAATAAACACTTGTATTTTTTATATTTTGTATATAGAAAAATTTATATTTTTTCGTAATCCGCTGCGGGGTTGCGGTAACAATTGAAATAGTTTATCTGTGTTGTTTATCAAAGGATGATTATTACATTAACATCGAATTTATGGTATTAATTTAATATTGTACTCAATACTCGGTACTCATTTACTCAATATGAATAGGTACCAATTGGCTACTATAAATTATAATAGATTTATAGGAAGGTAATTATTTGGTTTAATATTATATTGTAACGGTAAGTACATAGACTTTTTCCGTACCTTTCCGTTTTCCGCCGATTCAATTTTTCACCAAATTTAAAAAAAAAAAACATCGTTTCACCTTTCCATCAAAGTGGTTTCATTCTCTTTTCCATCGCATCAAAAAGATCAATTTCGTTGTCGATCATAATAAGAATGCAAATACCTATGCAATATTAATGATTTATTTTTACATTATTATTTAACATTTCCAAAGAAATATTTTAACAACTGTTACATATGGTTAGGTAAGAACTTTATCGTTGGTCCAGTGTAATGTTTGATAATTTACTTGTATATTTATCTTCATCTATAAAATATATCGATAGATATATTTTCAAAATTATGGAACATAAACACATAATATATTATCTCATCAGTATGTATTCGATATCGTTCCGATACGTTTAAGTTAGGGGACCAAACGTTTCCGTTTAAAACGAGATTGTCATAAACATTGTTGTGTCCCGTTATCCCGATAAACATTCAACAGAACGCAAATTGTCCCATTTTAATATCTTTATTCATAAAACATAAAACCATAAAACACATATATAAAAATATGAATTTCGCTGTATATGAAAAAAAACAACGCATTAACACAAAAATCATTGTTTAATTTAATTACATCAAAAATCACTATACAAAATATTTTAATAGGTATACAGAAAATAATAAATATTTAAAATAAATCCAATAGGTGTCTTGCCAGAAATCGTTTTCTAAAGTTAGAAGTTAATTTTTCTAATTAAAATGTAAAAAAGTGGCTTATGCATAAATTTAATTAAATAGAGAAATATATTAATTTGATTTATAAAAATATGTTAAAATTATTTAAAAAAGATTAAATTCTTTTTTTTAATTTCGATTAAAATTATTTGTCCCTTTTTTTACATAAATATGATTCTAGTTTAAGTATACAAAATGATCACTGAAACAAAATTTATCATAATAAGTAAGTAATAATAGTATAACAATCTATTTTTTTTTTTTTTTTGTATTCATCAATTATTAATTATTACTTTGTTTATTTACATTGTACCCAATTTTTCAATTAATTCTGCACTCAATTTGTATACTTAAATACTTAATATTATAATTATTAACATTCAGAAAAAATCGGATTCGTATCGGAACGACATCGAACACACACTATTTTATATGACAGTAAAATCGATCTTTCTTATGTGGCGGAAAAGAGAAAGATATGATTTTGACGGTAAGGTGAATCAATGTATTTAAAATCTGGAGGGAAAAGTGGATCGGAAAACGGAAAGGTAAGGTTATAGCGGAAACGGGTCACGCCCATGGCCCATTGTATCATAAATAATAAAATAAATATTCTAAAATAAAATATATTCTATATTATAGAAATAATTGTTAATTTAACTATTTTATATGGTCTGATCCTATCCACTAATGAAGAGTGTTATAATAATTATATTTTTTATTAATCAGTGAAATTATTAAAATGCGATATGATTCCGTGATTAAAACACGTAGAATACTAAAAACGTTCCGAGGTGTAACGCGTGCTCACGAAATATGGCTAAAATGTTTTCGTGATAAATTTTGAAATATTAATTAAAACCAGTAATATTATTTTGCATATCAAAGTTTTGAAAGACAGCAAATTCGCTATTTTGCTAGACGTTTGTTTGAAATTTTATCAGTTAATATTTGTGAATCGAATTGTAGTGACTATAGGAAAATATATTTTTATAAACAGACAAAATCAACAATTTGCGTTATATAATGACAATATGATCTTATTTTGAAAATTATAAAAATAAACAGAATATTCTAGATCTATTTGCTAATTGTAATATCTCTATTTACTATTAATATTTTTAAATGCTTTTTTTTTAAATAATTAATTGGGGCCAAGAATATTTAATATATAGGAACTTTTAATCAATAAAAATCTAAAAACACATTTAAAGAAAGAAAATATCAATAATATTAATTTTTCATCAAATAAGAAATCACAACCAAATGAAATTAAGAATAAATTGGTACATCAACGTTATTCAGTAAATTAAATATCTAAAAATTAAAATTTTTAAAAAAATAATAGTTTAAAAATATCTATTTACTTAGGCGAGAGATATTGCAATTAGTAAATCCTCATAGGATACGCTGTATATTATTGTACATATTTAATTTAATTTACAATTCAAATTTAAACTATTATGATGCTCATAACGTCATGAGTATTATTTTCAGAGTAATATTATTGTCGATAAAATTAATCTATCGACTTTTTCTTTGAGTTAATTATACTATTTCAATATTTATTTATATAATTTTATATAATAGTCGTCTTAAAAATAATAACTACCAGGTTCATCTTTCATAAGTTATTTTTATGGACATAAAAATGTCTGATCCTACATAACTACTATTAAAATTCTGCACCTCCTTCTTCGGTTGACGACTTCTTGGGGTTTAAGTCCTTATAATTTTGTAAGTTTTAAATTCTCAAAATGTTCGATTTTCATTTTAAACCGGAACATTCGGTGAAATCGTACAAATATCGTTATTAATTCATAAAAAATGTTTTGGCAGGTACATGACGAGCTCGCTGCTGGAAGACGAGAGCCTGCCCAGGTGGATCACGGTGCTCGTGTTCTGGGTAGGCTATTTCAACTCTGCGCTCAATCCTCTCATCTACGCGTACTTCAACCGCGAGTTCCGCGTGGCGTTCCAGAAGACGTTACAGAGCTGCTGGCCCAAATCGCCGCCGTGGTGTCCGCCGTGTCTGCGCCGCCGTTACGAGCATTCGCGTAACGACACGGCCACGCCGACAGCCGCATTCGGCCAACAGAACAACAACATGTACAACAGCAACGTCTCCGAGGTGCACTACATGAATCCGGCGACCATTGCTCTGTTGCAGAATAATGGCGGTGGAGGCGGTGTTGGCAGTGGCGGCGGTGGAGGCGGTGGAGGCATTTGTCACGCCGCCGAACAAAACGTTCTGTGAACATTTAGAAAAAATTATATTATGTTCATTGTTGTACTTACCTATTAAATAAAATATTGTGTTATATTTGAAAAAAAATCTACGATATATAAATTATTGTTTTGTCCACACGTGTGATGTACGATATGTGATGTACAAGTGTGATTTTTTCATTAATCACGAGCCCACGCGATATAAATAATATTATTATATTAACCTGATACAGTGTCGGTGGCCTTAGGTAGAGACAACGTCGCTCCATTCCCGGTCCTCGCAATGATAATATAAATTGTATTCTAATATATCTAAGAAATGAGGCTTAAAGTGATACTTATTAAACAGACTAAGTGAAAAATAGATATGAGATTGAATAACTATTATAAGAATACAATTTGCTTCAAACTTGCATTGTGAAAAAAATTGCAAGACAAGTCATATTTCAATAGAATATATAATTTAATATACAATATTTACGATATCTACCTACGCTAGATTTGATTTTAATCTATATGATAAATGTGTAATAATGTATTATTGATTGGTCGATTTTAAAAATTAGGTACATGTATATCTACTTTAAATAATATTTAATATTACAAACATAATTTACAAATTAAATTACCTACCTAAAAATTTTGTCCTAAACCTCGCACCACCATAAGACCGACTTGACCTGATCACTATATAGATACGAAAACCACTAGGTATTAACATTTATTTAAACTCTGTTTAGTTCAATTCTCAACATACCATTACCACCCAGTCATTTAATATAAAACTATATAATAGATAGTTGAAGTTAATCAATGATAGTTGGTATTATTTTTATTGATTAAACATTGAGTACGATCGTTTAAGCAAATGTTAATGGCGATAGTTTCATAATATATTGTATTTTTTCGTTTTAAAATGGGAAATAGAGAAATAAATATATGTTATAAAAACATTATAAATCAATATACAATGTAAAATTATTTAATTTATGGTTTTTTGGGGGGTTAATGCTTAAGAAGCAAATAGAAAATACTATTTTTTTTTATTTACTGTTCTAAAATTGAATTTCTGTTATATACAATTTCAATTGTCCTATATTTGTACATATGTTTTATGTTTTATCTATAAATATAATCTCATTGCAATTATTAGTTATTATGCGTTTTTTAAATCGATTGTTAACACTATTTTGGCAACATATAAGACCAAAATGAATTAATTTTATAATCTTATACCTATAATGTGTGTATTGAGGTTAATAAAAATAAATTATTTTCCAATATATAATAATTTACTTTTACGTTTCCAATTTTATATAATACGTTACCTGATTTAAAAAATATAAAAAAGTCACGCTGTACATTATATTTACATATGGTATATATCGTTATATGTATGATTTATATAGGTATTTTAATCACACTGTTCAGGGTAAAATAATAATAACAATAATAATACGTAATAGTGCCAATGAAATAATATATGTTTCCGAACACTCAATAATCCTACTTGGTATTAAATTTGAGATTAATATACATATATCTGATATATATATTAATATACATATATATGATATCATATCTTGTAAAAAATACTTTTAAAAATTGAATTTCACATAATTTTATTTAAAATAAAATACTTCTAAAAAATATACGAGTATAAATATAAGTATTTATCTACTATGTTATATTTATATAGTCATGCATTGTATTAGTTACCATAACATTGTACATTTTTAAGCTTTTAAACAAATTTTTATTTCAAGTTTAAGTTTTAGTTTTTAATTATTTTCTAACGCTCTGGTTATATCCAAAATCTGTAATAACTTTCAATTGAATGTTAAAACTTACATTTCTGTATATAAAAACAATATTTTAAATCAAAAAATTACTTTCAAAGCATATTTAGTTTTTCAACGTACTTGTAATAATTCTTTAAAAGTACTTAAATATTAGTATCCTTACTCGAATTTAATTATTTTACAAGGCTGTGTAAATTCTATACATTCTACAACAGTTCTACCTCCTGTCTTGACACTACATGGTTTTTTACCAAAATTCCGCTATTTCACATGTAGAAAATTATGTAGTTTATAAAACTTATAGTTATGCCAATTATTGTTATTATTAATTCTTCTCGCCGACCCGACAGATATACTTATATCGACTGTTTTGTTCATTCTTTCAATGATATTTATACATAGGCACCTACCTAAGTAATAACCGTCTAAAGGCTGAATCCGATAAAAATGAATGTTAAATTTCATTTTATGTATTAAAATATTATTGTAGATTGTAGTGTTATTGATATAGGTACTTAAACAGTAATATTTATCGAACAGCGCGAAAATTATTTAAGCCGAAATAAAAATAAAAATTGTTCTTTATAACCATAAAATAAAATAAAAAATACGTGGTTTTTATTATGATTATGTTATGTTACATCGTTGTACATAACTAATAAAAAGGAAAAACTTTACGTTTAGTATATTTCGGTACTTAGGTATCATGATCCCTTTTTACAAAATATAAAAAAATCGAGTATGACATAAAATATAAAATCAGAACTACACATTTTGTAACGTTTCAATTTTATCATGTAAAACATAATGGATACCATATAACTTGATACTTCAAGTACAACTAAATCGATTGTTTATTTGTATACATTATTAATTGAATTATTGCATCATTTAATATAAATGTAATTGTTTAATTTAATTAACAACATTTTGTTTTGCTTATGTAGGTACATTTATAATAAAATTTACATTTCTTGACATTTTATTTTTAAAAATGTAATATGTTTAGGTACCTACTGAATACAACAAACATAAGATAAAAATAATAATTCGTAGTTCATATCATAATATACTTATTATTACTTTATTATTATTAATTATTTTAATTTACTATATTTTTATGCACATGTTTTAAAATTAATTAAGTAGTACAGTACTTTGTAATTTATTCATATGCTACCTAAGTACCTATACTACACTCACGAGTCACAACTCACAATATTTATTCGACATTCGTTAATATGATTATTACTATATATTAATAAAATTATTAAGATAAACTAATATATTTTATGTTACTATGTATGTACATATTTATTATTAAATCAGTGTAATATAATTTTCTTTTTATAATTTTATTATACATTATTTTTTTGTTTTAATATATTTTTTTCATCATTTCAGTTACACTACAATATTCTTAAATACTTCTATTGGTTTAGTTACAACATTCAAATAAATAATGCAATTACTAATGGAATAATGGTAGATATCACTATTAACGAAAACTATAAATTACTAATCTCGTTTTCTATATTATAGGCAGTGGCGCCGGAGCTGGGGGGGGGGGGCAGAAGGGGAATTCGACCCCCCCGTTAAATATGTCAGGGAGCAAATTATAATTTTGCCCCCTTGAAAATTTGTCACCATAGTTATACACTTAATACTTAAACATTTTAGAGTTATAGTTTAAATTTAAATTAAATTTTTATTATTTTTAATAATTATATAATATAATATGTAATAAAATGAATTTTGAAAAGTTGTATAACAAATAAAATTTAAAAATGTAAAACATTAAAATTGTTTTTAATTTTATATTCAAAATTAAATTAGGTAAATAAGATTATTAGTTTAATCTACAAAATAGTATTTAAACCTATTTTACAAAAATCAATAAGTATTTGTATTTTATTTTAATATACTTTATATCCTGATTTTCCTTAAATTTTTGCCCCCCACAAATAAAATAGTTCCTGCGCATCTGATCATAGGTAATAGTTATATTTCATATAGTTAGGTTAGGTTACCTACTACCTACCAGTTCATTATAGTTAAATAATTATTAATTACTTACAAAATATATTATAAAATTAATAAATTCCAATTTATAATTTCTATTAACAAAAATTAATAATATATTGTAAATATTAAATATTGTCTATGTGACTACGTATATTTTATATGTAGATATTATTAAAATATAATAGCTGTGAAAATCTTTAACTATATTTGTTTGGGCATTTTGCACATTTTAAATTATACGTTTGTTAAAAAAATTAAACTTACATATTTAATATTGAAAGTCTCATTAATATCAGTTTTTAAGATATTTGTGTTTTTGCATAATTACTATTGTCTATTAATTGTTTTAATTAATATAATAAATTTATAATTTGTATATTAAAAATGAAACGTTTTCTAAATAATTAATTAATATTATTCAGAATTTATCTTTCCTAAATGTACTTATCAAATATTAAAAAAGAAAATTTAATTTAATATATTATAATAATAATTTGTCATATATAATAAACATAAATCATTTATATAAATTAAAAAATACAAAATAATGTAACTTTGAATTTTCTCAATGTGAATCAAATATTAATAATGAATAAATTATAAATTTAGTACCTAAACTGTTGTGTTAATGATTAATGAATGTTAAAATAATTTTTCCCAAAAACAATGTATTATAAAAAAAAGTACAAAATCATTATATAATATAGGTACTGAATTTAAATTTAAATGTAATTATAATTATTATATTGTGGTGTAATAAATGTGTATTTCAATTTTTAATGTATTTAGCAATAGTAAAATTATTAAATTTAAAGTTCATGGCTTATTTGATATTGATGTAATAACTATATATTTAATAAAAATTAATAAGTACCTACACATAATTTAATATCTAATTAATAACTATGTTCATAAAAATAATTTAAGTTATTAAAGTATATTCCATATCCTGTGTTATTTAGTTTTACGATTGAATAATATTAATAGCTTTTAAGTATTTTATTTTTTTGTTTTTTTGTTTTTTTATGTGTGTGACCGTCCTATTAACAAACATTAGTTTTATAGTTTTTTATTTTACATAGTTCCTTTATTGTTTTTATTTGTTTTGTTAATTAAACCTAATAAATAATAATTGTTTATAATGAATAATATGTTAATAATATGTTTATTATATATATTATATGCATTAATAATATCAAAATGTTATATATTGCCTAAACCTATATAAATAATTAATCAATTAGATCCATCACTAAACTACAAAACCAAAAATTTTAAAATATATATAGGTAGTTTTTTACTTTGAAGTTTACCTTTACACATTATTCGTTTTCGAATAACTACAACAATTATCCATACTATATTGAGCTAATAAAAATTTGTGTAAAGATTTTAATTCAAGATTTCATTTTAAACTCAGTGCTCAGATTCTAAATTTTATTAAATAAAAACGCTTATCTTTGTTTTATTCATTTATTATTATACCACCTACTAATAAGTAATAATGATTAAAATAAAATATAGGTTTTAAGACTGTACTTTTATTTTGTGTAAAATATATAATATTGCGATCTATATATCGTGAATTGTGGTGTACCTATATATAATATAATCGGTGCTTAAATTGGAAAAATAAAAGAAGGAGGACTATAAGACTTGAAAAAAGTGCTGGGCCCATTTACAGTAACAAGTAAGAATAAAAGGTTTAATAATAGATTAACAAAAACAAAACAAATTATCAAAAGAGACAATGACAAAATAGAGAAAAACAAGAAATTACTACCGCCAATATAAAAATAAAAGCAAACAGTTTACTATACAAAATATAACAAAAATATATAAGAATATAAGAATGTAATCCCTTGTATTGCTTCTGTTAATGGGACATCAATCAAACTAAGTCATCACTCATATGGTATACCACAAAAGAACTAGCTTTATTTGAATCCCATTTTATCTCCATGAATTGCCAAGCATATAGGAGATATTAATTCTGACCTCTCTTGTGTTTAGTGTACCAAAACTACTCATACTCTTAATTGTTACTATAATTTTAAATAAACATAATATTAATATTGATGATGTAAGTTTATTCTATATTTCCCGCATGGACATCCACTGAATTGAAATCACTTCTTTTTAGGAAAAAGACAGCACGCGTGAAATTTAATAAAACTTGCTTTATTTTTGACTATAACATTGATTAATTATACATAGATAGTCCACTGCTATGTGCAATTTGGAAATAGGTATGTTAGTAACAGATAATTATCAATAGGTAGCGTAGTTGCATTGGTTATTAACAATAATTATAATTTAGACTTAATACGCAAAACACACTACAATTATGGCGGTCACAGTCACAGTAATAATCTGTCTTTTTATATAAATAATCTGCGATAAGAAATAGGTATCATTTATAATAAATAACTAATTGGAAATAATACAGAATATTAAAATATTATAGATATTAGATACTACAATGATGTATTAGATATAATTGATACTATATTGTAACAATTTAAAACTGTAATAAATATAGCAACCGAGCCGATGGCTTCAAATATTAGATGTTTGGTTGGGTGGATGTATCACAGATTATATTGAATTGTATATTCAGTATATTGTATCCTATATTGTACTTTTTCTGTACTTGTATTACAGGAAAATAAGGAATAATCTTTTTAAATTTTAAAACGCACATTTTTAATAGAATTATTTTAACATAAATTAGAAAAAAAATTAATTAAATTTGAATTATTTCTTGGACTCTTCCCACATAAATAGTAAACACATTTATTTCCACGACACATAATTAAATATGTTTAAATACACAATTATTGCATAAAAAAAAATGAATACATTGAAAATTGAAATAGTTGAACATAAACCGTCAATAGATAAAAATTTTAGATTCTGAGCGAAGCGAGGAATTAATTGTTTTTACAAAAATGTTTTTTTTTATATATGAAAATATTTTTTCGGGTAGAAATAATTACCCGATAATCACAAGTAGGGTATGCTTTCGGTAGAAAATCGTGTCTAGTTGGTACTTTATGCAGCTCATTTTTCTAATTTCTCAAAAGTTTTTCCCTAGAACAAGAAAAACAACCAAAAAATGGCAAAATTACGATTTTCGTAATTTTTTATTTTTTATTTCGTGATAACTAATTGAGTTTTAATATAGGGACTTGAAATTTGTTTTGAGTACTAACATTGTTAATATAGTATATACAAGTATGATAAAATTTTGGAATGGATTTGTTGATTATTTAGCTAAATATAGAGCTTTGAACTTTTTTCAAAAATGTTTAATATTACCTGCAATTTTCGGTTTAACGATATGACATATTTATAGAAGCCTACTCATATTCTATTTAATCTTTTTACAAAATATTTTAAAAATCGTGACTGACAATTATTATCATGAAATGATAATTCTTTCAATTTTATACGTAGGATTTTTATTTTGAATATTTATAGAAGTAACTAGCTGACCCGACAAACGTTGTCTTGTCATATAATTCATTTTAAAGAATATTTTTCTAGAAAAAAATAACTTACTTATTGTAAATGTGTAAGGATATGGTATATAAGTGAAGCAGTTATGAATCACTGTCAACGGTAATGTAATGTATAAATTACAGAATATCAAATATTAATTTTGTTAATAATTTATTAAAATTGATTTTTTAAAATTAAGTACATATCTATAATTATGACAATATTACTAAAAAATTATATCAATCCCTTAATGCAATAGAGTGTACAATATTTTTTTGTTATTCCATTTTTCGCCAACACAAACAAACTGGATGGCTTTCCCACTCGAGAACACGCCACATATAATTGCCCGTGTGAAAAACATGATGTGCTCAAATCTAGGCTGCAAACAGACATCAAATAGCATTCGATCAGTAGACGAATCTGGAATTTCCGCAGAAATTATATTGTCGATTTCTTCAGGGCGTATTTTATCGATTAACCAAACCAAAATATGGGCATGAGGTAATCCCCGCTTTTGCCATTCAACGGAATACATCCAGCAACGTGTGGGACCAAATACATGTAATTTTGTAATAAAATTTATTAAAGACTTTAATTTTTGTCTGAATACACGTGCTGTAATATCATGACGATGTATTGCATTTTGACCAGGCAACAGTAAAGATGTAATCTCCGGCCATTTGGGATTACATGTAAACGTAATAAATAAACATGGCCGTCCATATTCGCGTACGTAAGTTAGAGCTTCCTGTATATATTCTTGCATATGACGTGGACTGCCTATATATGATGATGGTAAAATGACCGAGTTACCGATTTGAGCGGCATCGGCATTGTTGGCAATAGCGTCTCGCAAGTGAATGTATTCTTCCGCACGCAGCTTTTGTTGATTGAATCGCAAGTATCGTAATCGTTCGCTCTATATCTTTACATACATGTCGACCATGAATTGTTGACAAAGCTCACGACATCGCAGAATAACGTTGTCCTGATCACGTCTAATCATCAACCGATACGCATAATAGTCCTTCGAAGTAACATTCTTGTGCGTTTCAGCATCTGTTACGGGATTTTGCTGTTTAATATGAAATATTTATTAGTATTAGGAATATAAAAAATAGTTAACAACCTATTCGCAGAGCTATTGAATGTATATACAAAATTTCATCACAATCGGTTCAGCCGTTTTGGAGGAGTTTGGTGACAAATACTGTGACACGTGAATTTTATATATTAGATTTACATTCGTGGTAATATTTTGGAATGGATTATCTGTATAATATATTGAGATTAACTCAGAATCATATTTTTCAATATCATTGCATTCAAATCGTAATAATATAATAAACCACTTATTTCTCCGAAGACCAAACGGACAAAGAAGAAACGTTCTAAATTGACTTTCCCGCTTTTTTGGATTTAAATTTTATATGTATTATTTTTTATTTATTGAATATATCAAGAATAATTATGTACAATACTTTTATACTGTATTTCTGAGAATATGTATTAACATTTATCGATAAATAATTATATTACTTACATTCTAATACTCTCTAATATTGTTGACGATTCATTACATTGAGATTGTCTAAAAATATATAAATAAATAAATATTGATGAAAATAATTGTAATATAATGTTATTGTATTGTTATAATGTTTTACGTAATAAACTAAATAATATTTTATGCAGTTTGTATCAACATGAATTTTAGAGTAAAGCCCTCCGCACACTATGCGATTGACTGGCGACGCAATTTCTCGCTCTCGCGATTTCCTAGCAAATTGAATAGAGATCCACCAACAACACGATTGCGACACGACCGCAACGTGAGCGACGGACGATACGTGCGATTTCATTTATTTCATTTTCATTTTCATTTGTTTGATTATCATGGAGACATTCAACATAAAATTCGTTGGTGAGGTTGAAAAACACCCACAATTATATTATTATACGATAAAATTATGCAACGGTCTCTTGTAATTCTCTGGCCGCTACAAAAGTTCGGCATTTGATATTTTTCTCAATATAAGGATGGACCCAATATTTCCTTTTCTTTTTTATTTGCATCCTTTTGTACCAATAGTACATAAGAATACTTTCTTCATCACTTGAACTAGTCGAACTTAACATTTTTTTTTTTTTTTTTATAATTGAAAAAAAATTGAAATTATAAAAACAAGTCACGCGATTGACACTGTACGGTTCACTGAATATCGTTTCGTATTGGTGGACTTCAAATCACACAAATTGCATAATTCGCACTTGTCGCACTAATCGTATTTCAATGGCGTCGCGTGTTAATCGCATAGTGTGTGTGGAGAGCCTAAAAATATGTATTATATACGGATTGTATCTACATAGTATATCTACTTTAAATGTTTGGTCTTTAAATAGAATTAATCTTTAAAAAATAACAAAAACTAAAAATAACTCATTCTAAGTGATTTATTGCAATATTTTACGTTCTTATGTGGAATACATGATTACAAAGTACAAACCATAATGGTGTCAGGTGGTTCTCGAAACCGTAAATTACAGGAAATACTTTGGTAATATTTATTTTCTAAATCTGTAGTTCCTAACTCAACATTAGACATGGACTACTTTTATAAATTTATATTTAAAGTTTAAATAGTAATTATGCTTTTGAATTAAAATCGATTTTTTTTGTATTTTGTTATTAAACTTGTGTAGTTGTGTGAAACACAAATTATCTGATGCTACTAAATCGTTTTTTTATTTTAAGTTTACTTTTATATTAATAATATAAATAAACTGAAGTAGAATGCCATAAAAATAGGTGAGACACATAACAAATATAGAGAAATAACAGGTAACGAAAATTACAGAAACAGAAATTGTTCTGTATAAAGACCACGGTTATCTCAACCAGGTAGGCGGTCGATCCATTATCGCAGTTGATGCGGCATTTGTAATGTTTTTAAAGCGCTTTTAGTAGTTGAACCGATTTTAACACATAGATAATACGTAAAAATATAATTTTTAATTTATTGATATGGAGCTGTAAATCTGCAAAACAATGTAATAAAATCACCTCTCGTTAGTCTATTGTCTATAAAGGGATGTATCCAGTAATGTTTTTTTTGAAAAAAAATTTTTTATTCACAAATTATACAAAAATTACATGTTTTTTTTATAGACCTCTATCGTTAACTTTCATATACGTATTGATGGTGTTTTTTCATGTAATAGAAGAGTTTGTATTCGACAACGCAGCGATGTCACACGTTAAAACAACAAACGTGTGTATATGCAGGCCCGGATTTGACGGAGGGTTTTAAGGGCAATTGCCCCGGGCATCAGTTGTTTGGGGGAATCCGGACGCCGAATACTATAAAATAAATTAAAAATTTTTTAACCTTCAGTTTAGTAAATGTATGGAAAAAAAATCAACTTCAGAAAAAAATATATTGTTTCCTTTAGACTGCAAAATTAATACGTCAATATGTCGTCACGTGACAACAGAATAGCATTGGGGCATCCGGCAAACAAAATATTTTAGTATTTAGGACATAGGTGTAAAGCTGAGCGTCCACCTAGTGGACGATAAGGTGGTCGGACTTTCCTACATTCGTCTCCTATCGGGTATTTTCGGAATCATATTGTGACTCGTTTTTAGGTTTTCATTCAAAGTTCAACATACTAAATATTTGTTATTTAAATAATATTAATATAATTAATATAAATTTATTAGGTAAGTAGAAAATTAATTACATTAAGCATAAAATACCGCTTTATAAAAATTAATTTTTATAGGCCTACTCATTAATATTTATATTCACCTAAATGACTAAATTATCTAATAAATACTAGAATTTGTGTAAAAGTGTATTTTTATATACTTGTTTTGTATTATATTTTGAAATTTTAAAACCCTAATTATAATTAAAGTGTCCAAGCATAGTGAAAATGCTTATACTTGTTTATAAAAATTAAGTTCAATATAATTAAGTTTAAAAATCATTTCAGTTATGGAAAACATCTCGGAGGAAAAACTAATTCTTCTAGTACAGGATAGTAAAGGATAATAGTTGGAAGGAAATTGGACAAATATTAAAAACAACAAGTAATATTAAAAAAAAAAAATTTATATTATTTAATTTAAATCGTTTTATTGTTTTCTGATTTAATTGTATTGCCTTCCTTCACGAACAGCTCGAATTTGCCATTCCACTGATCCATTTGGTGACAAGAAGTAGTTTTTGAATTTCTCCCTTGTAACGTAACCGATTCTAGCAAATGCACCTCCAATGTTTCTTATGTCTCGTAGAGCATCATTTTCAGGGTTCATAGCATCTCTTTTATCTTCTATTATTTCTGTTAATAACGTAGGACTGTTCGATTTCAAAAAGTTATGCTAACAGCACATTGCCCTAACAATTTTGTTTACATATATGGGTTTCATCTCAAGTCTTCTTTGATATAAGCGAAATCGTTTACTGAGAATTCCAAAAGCATCTTCGCTAGTATTTCTTGCTCAACACAGTCTATAATTGAATATCTTTTTATCCTCGTTGTTAGAAAGTTTATTTCCAGGATAAGGCCTCATTAGGTTTCTATAAAGAAGAGATGCCTCATCTCCTACAATAACATGTGGCATAAGTTCTTCGATACCCGGGAATATTATATATCATCAAGAAAATCTAATTTTTCTTCTCGAAGCCTTTTACCAAAATTAGAATTAGCAAAGATACTTCCGTTGCTGTTTTTGCCGTATCCTCCAACATCAACCATAATGAACTACATTCAGCATCAATAACGGCCATGAGAACCAAGCTGCACATTTTTTTATAGTTGAAATACAAAGAACCACTATGATATGGTTTGTTTATGACGACATGTTTGTTATCAATAGAACCAACACAGTTAGGAAAGTTCCATTTAGTTCTAAACCATTCTTCAATTTTTCACCTTTGTTCTTGGTTAGGTGGACACATGTAAATTAGTGAAAGAAATTCCCAAATAGCTTCACAGATTTCATATACTATTCTTCTTACAGATTTTTCCCCAAATCTATAACTGAATGTAATTGTTACAAAAGTATCTCTAGTAGCTAAAAATCTATAAAATCACAATTAATATAAAAATAATATTTTTGTGGTATTGAAAAAATAAAAATATTTTTAAAATATTAATTCTTAATAATCATTTAATATTTTAATATACTATTTTTCTATATTATAAAATACGTGCATGTAAATTTTTTAGATGAAATATGCAAAAATAAATGGAAGTCACTCAAAGAAAGCTATCGAAAAGCGATGAACGCAAGAAAAACAAAAAGTGGACAGTCTGCAAAAAAAATAAAACCCTGGCGTCTTAAAAGTCAGATGGAATTTGTGAAGTCATATCTGTTTTCACAGAGTGAGGAAGAAATTAGTAATTTTCCTGCACTAGTTAATTTAACTAAAGAATTATCTGCCTCTAATGACATGTCTAATGATAGAGAAGGAATTGATGAAGAAATGATAAATAATCAATCTGAGGAACCTGATGATAGTGGAAGAGATATACCCAACTCCTCAATCGGTGAAAATAATATAAAATCAACTGGAAATAAAACGATAGAATTAAAAAATAAACCTAAGTCTACAGCGAAAATACTTTTTCTGGTAGAAATAATAATCCGATAACAACAACTAGGTTATATTTTCGGTAGCAAATCATGTCTAGTTGATTCTTTATTTAGCTCATTTTTCGAATTTCTCAAAAGTTTTTCCTTGGAAGGGGAAAAACTACCAAAAAATAGCGGAAAATTAGCAAAATTACGGTTTCTGTTATTTTAAATTTTTTAATTTCGAGTTAACTAATAGGGTTTTGATTTTAGGAATTTGTAATTTTTTTGAGTATTCCATAAGTGTACTTTACTGGAGAAAAAAATTTCGAAATGATTAATTGATTTTCTGGCTAGGTATAAAGTTTTGAATTTTTTTCCAACAATGTTTAATATTTCCTTCAATTTTCGGTTTATCGATTTGAAAATTGTATTGAAGTCTAATCATTTACAACCTAATCTTTTTACAAAATATTTTGATAATCGTGACTGAATTTTTTTTTATAAGCTTCTAAAATTTAAATATTTTTAGTAGAGTTGAATATTATATATATATATTTTTTTTTTTTCGATGTACGAAAACATTTTTTTGGATATAAATAATGGTCTGATTACCACAAATCGGGTATGCTTTCGGTAGCAAATTGCGTTTTCTTAGTACTTTATTTAGCTCATTTTTCAAATTTCTCAAAAGTTTTTCTGGGAGAAGAAAAACTATCAAAAAATGGTGGAAAATCAGAAAAATTACGATATCTGTTATTTAAAATTATAAAATTTCGTAATAATTAATTGAGTTTTGATCGACGGGACTTAAATTTTTTGTTTAAGTATTGACATAGGTAGTATACAAGTGAGGTAAAATATTGGAATAAATTATTTGTATAGTGTATTGTAATATATTGAGTTTCTCGTAGAATCGTATTTTCTAATACAATATTATTGCATTCAAATCTTAATTATAATAAACCACTAATTTCTCCGAGGACCGAAGGCACGAAGGAGGAACGCCTAAAATCGATATTCCCACTTTTTGTGACATTAATTATATGTTTTTCTCTCCTTCCGTGAACATTATAATAAAATAATAATACCAAAATATTTTAAATATCAAATTACAACTATATTTTATTCCATTTGAGAGTACACTACCTAACCTTTTAATAATTATTATTTATGTTACTGGTATTTAGTGTCATGAAACTTTTGAAAAAGCAGATAGTCGAAATTGAACGCTTTTCCTTTGTCCTTTCTTCCTCGTATAAATTAGTGGTGAAATATTTTTGAGATATATTATAATTAATATTTGAATTTAATAAAATTGCATTTCATTGATACTGAGAAAAACTCATTCATATATATCTACAATATACCTACTGCAGATATTATTAATTTTTATATATTATTAACTTATTAAAGAATTTGCCAGAAGATATTAGTTATTATAAAATAATGAAATTCGTGTTAATAAAAGTAAAAGTAAATTTTTAAAAAAAAAAAATTAAAATTCATAATAAATAATAAATAAGTTTAAATTAACTTATGCCTCAAACGCTTATAGCATCAAAACTTGTACAGAAATAAAAAATTATTTAAAAATAATCAACATACATAAAGTATAATATATAATATTGTAACGTACATTATTTCTTTTATAAATTTAACAACATAATTATATATATATATATTTATATAATATAATTATATTACCAGCCAAGGTGTAATTAAATGTATTACCAAATTGTATTTTTTACTTTCTCCATCACTCACCCCACCAGCAAACTTCATATCCAGGAGTGAAATTGGTATTCTAATCCATATTTATTGTACTCATCGTGATTTAATACAGATAGTAAACATTTAAGCACCTACTGACTATAAATACTGATGGTCAATGTAACGTGTTTTAGGCCGTGTGAAATTCAGTTTTGTTTAAAAAAGTTTTAAATTCGTAGCAAATAAGCATAATTCAATCATTGATGACTAAATTATTAATTTGAAAAAACAATTTTATTTTATAATTTTATATCTATCTTAATTATATGACTAAATATAGATCATTGAAATTTATCCAAAAATGTTTAATATTATCTAATTTCGGGTTTAATGGTTTGAAAATTGCATAATCATATAATTATAAATTAATCAATTACTTAATTTTTACATTTAGTAACATGAATGTCCTAATTATAAATAAAATAAATAAAGCCACTTAAGATATGCTCAATATTGATCATTTGGAGCATGTAGAACCAAAAAATATCACTAGCATTTAAAAGAATGATTTTTAATGGACGATAGCAATTAGATAATTTTCCAAGACAGTAACTTTTAATAATTGTAGGATTTAAATCAATATCATTAAATAAATCATTTAATTGTATATAATCTGAGAGATTATCAGAGTTCTCAGAATTATATTCAGATAAATAAAAAACAGTTAAGTTAATTGCTTATTTACATTAATTTAATAATTTTAGCTCTGAAGCTGGAGAATACGTTTTTTGTTTAGTCAATGTAAATTCTTTGAGACTAAAGTATACGTAGTATATCCATGATTTTTCAATTAAGGCTTGAGTATATACGGCGTATATGGAGTATATAACCTATGGCCTATGGAAATACTACTACACATTACATTAGTACAAATTACGTTTGTAACGTTTCGAGAATCCGTTGTAATTCTGGAAACGTTATGTGACGCCTTTATTTAGGTCGCCAACCACAATCCGAGGTATAGGCAACCGGAATACCGTGGATTTTTCTTAAATATCTTTAAAAAATAAAACACTGATGATTATTGAAAAAATATGTTTCTACAATTTATTATTTAAAAAAAAAAAAACAATATTATTTAATATTTAATAAAGATGTCGTCTGTCCCGTGAGACCGTCACAACGACTGTCCACTCAAAACCAATACGCGCACGGAAACCTACACGATACGCACCGCGAAACACAACAACACATTTTATTATATAATAATTTCATATAATTTTGGACGTTACAAGTTCAAAAAGTTAGGCTAAGCATTAATAACAAATTTCGCATTATACATTACGTTAGGTTAGGTAATAATAATAATTGAATAATAATGTTTTATATAATTGATAAAATTTTATATTTATTATAGCTTCCAAAATACTAATTAT
>CM023359.1:18435762-18462653 GCA_013282895.1 Eriosoma lanigerum
GCCGAACGACGTGCGATACCCTGGGGTATACCGCCGTTCCACAAGTGGCGACCACAAGTCTCCACTGTCGGGTCCGCCCGCGCTGTGTTGATCAACTACACTTTATTTATTATTATTAATAAGTAATAACATATCATGAAGATCTATTAATGCAATTGATTAACAAAATATTACTTTAACAACAATCATTTAGAAATACACTGAACAGTGATAATATAAATTATAATAATATTTCTAGCAATGATAAAACGAATAATGAGCATATATACAATAATATAAATAATAATTAATAATAAAAAAAATCTGTAATTTATATAAATAATATCTTAATCTTGGAATTTTAATGATTATGTTTAAAATCTTTATCGCAAAATATTGGTTTGCGATATTCGCGCGTACAAATGGAATAGAAAATTATATATACTATACCTACTATACTATATAGTAGGTATTATATTTATATCAGAAAATATAATCTTAATAATTATCCTTTTATATTATTTGATATAGATAAATAAACACAAATCAGGATGTTTTGAACTTATATCCATATTATTTTAATTTGTATATTTGTTTAGAATGTAAGATGTTTATATTATATTACATAAAAATTATATTTTAAATACATTATTTGATAAATAAAGAAAAAGTATAAAAAGAAATATTATAAATATATATTGTTTACCTGACTGAGTATCGCTCAGTATTGTATTTAAATGCAATATTATTGCATTTAAATCATAATTATAATTACACTAACCTATCCGAGGACCAATGGGATTTTGGAGGAACACCTATAAACTTCTTTTCCGCTATATATAGTTTTATTTCCAAGTAAATATTGTAACTTACAATATTCATCCATTTTAAAAATTTTTATTTATTATTTCTATAAGATAACAAATATAATTTATCCTGTTAGATTTTTCAAAATTGTATGTCAAGTATATAGTAAACATATATAGTAAATATAATATGCAATAGTATTGCATTTAAAAATACGATTCTGAGCCAAAGTCAGTCAGATATACAGTAAATAATGATAATATTTAGTTTTATACATTTTATTTATTTATCAAATAATGTATTTAAAATGTAATTTTTATGCATTCTAATATAACCATCTTACATTCTAAACAAATATACATATTAAAATAACAAGGTAACTAATAATCCATTCCCAAATTATATCTCCTATCAATAAATTATAAAAATGTTCAAAACTTTACATTCAAAAATGTAATAGTTATCATAAAACATTAATAATCAAATTTGTTTCAGACATAATTAAAAAAGAAACATCTTTGTAAAACCAATGCATTCCTCGCATTACTCAAAATTTAAAAGTATTACTAATATATAATTCGTGATATAGACTTATTTTGAATATAAGGTGTTGTACTTATGTCTGAAAACCTCGAAAAAATAAGCACTGTCGTATAGAATTTTTATATAAATAGCACTACTACAAATTTTCTATATTATAGGTAATACCATTGATTATAGACAGTCTATTACTACAGTTATTACTATCTGATATATAATTAAACGTATAGAAAAGTTGGCCTCAATAAGCACACTAAAATTTATTACGAAATTCGTAGATTGTATCGCACACATTTTATTTGACAACTGATTTGATCAAAATCCGCTTATAGTGATTATCAACTTGGCCATATTATTTAAGTTATAACAAAGATCATTACAATTGTACAGGTAAAACATGTCAAGATTTACATCAAAACCATAATATAGGTAAATAATAACTTACTTGCGGGTAAATCTATTGAAAAAAATTATTAAACAATAAAAATCATGATTTTGTATAAATATAGACATAAAATAAATTGATAATTTCACCAAACCAATCTTAAATATTTGCTCTTTTCTATAATTTTTGCTTTAAAATCATCAATAAAAAGTGGGCGTGTTGATTGTTGAGATCGTCTCTTCGGTTCTCGGGGAAATTAATGGTTTATTAAACTTACGATTTGAATGCAATGATATTGCATTAGAATTGCGATTCTGAGCAAAACTCAATATATTACAATATACTAAACTAATAATTCATTCCAAAATTTTATCTCACTTGTATACTACCTATGTTAATACTCAAAAAAAAATTTCAAGTCCTTACGATTAAAACTTAATTAGTTATCACGTAATTTAAAAATTTTAAATAACAGAAATCGTAATTTTACGATTTTCCGATATTTTTCGATAGTTTTTCCCCTCCCAAGAAGAAAAACTTTTGAGAAATTCAAAAAATGAGTTAAATAAAGTACCAACTAGAAACGATTTTCAACTGAAAGCATACCATACTTGAGGTAATAGGATCATTATTTTTACTTGAAAAAGTGTTTTCATTCATCAAAAAAAAAAAAAACATCTTTGTAAAACCAATACATTCTTCGCTTCGCTCAGAATCTAAAATTAAATTTACATTTAACAATAAATACTAATAACAATATTACACTGTACACGAAAACTCTCGATTGTATTATCTTTAGTGTTCAGTGTTCACACTCAGACATGGTAATAAAACAGTAAAACAAAAACAATATGATTTGGATTTGTTGTATTTTATACATTTTAATTAAGTGAATACTAATCGAAAATTAAACTTGGGCGGTTATAATCTTCTTTTAAAAAATATAAAATGATACAGTTGTCATAATATCGACAATGATGACTAACAGCATTTGATTATTTATAATTAACATATCATCAAAATAAAACCAGTCTTAATCAATATCGGGAACAGTTATATATTATTATCAATATTTGGAATAAACGCTTCATTGCGTTCACGTAATATATACCGAACGATACATGAACATCGTTCATCGATGTTCTTAAAGTGTGAACGTGAACGACTTTCATATATTTCGTGAACGTGAACGAGATTGATTTTAAGTCGTTCAAAATCGTTCAAAGAGACTATTAAAATTGTTATCTGATTATTAAATACATTATATTTTTATTTTAGCCTATAATAAAAATTTAAAATTTAAATTACAATCTGGACAGTGGCGAATTACATTTGTATAACAATACTGTATTGGTGAAATATATACTCATAATTATGGCCCAGAAGTTCATGCATTATTCATATTTATACTGAATGGATCAAAAAAATGCTAGTTCGGTTACAAATTTGAATTTAGAAAAAATAAGGTCATATTTCAGATTTTTTAGCGCATATGACAGTGCTTTTAAGCACATAAATAATCACATATTTTGAGGTTTTAACGCATGAACTTCCGGACTCTACTAGTAATTAACCATCATTCACATTTTACACCAATTTAAAAATTTTATGATATTCTAATCCTCCCATCCTTTTCCCACAAAATTTAAAAAAATTTCAACCGCATAATTTGAAGTCGTAGGTATGTGTTAATAATTTGATGAACGGAAAATGAACGTGTTCATTTATCTTTGAACGTGAACGTAAACTCTTTCATCTGGGAAAAACTAAACATGGACGTGAACGTGTTCATAATTTAGGTAATGAATGTGAATGTGAACGTGTTCACTATATACGTGAACGTTCCGAACACTGATTTACAATATACTATTACACTTTATTCCTATGAATGTTTATTATTATCAGTAAATAATTATATTACTTACCCATTAATATTCTAAAATATTGTTGGCAACTTATTACATTATAACTGTCTAAAATTATATAAATATATAAATAATACAGAATCAAATGATTCTGAATTCATGAATTCAGAATCTATGAATGTTTTACGTAGAAAATATTATACTAAATAATATTTTATGTATTTAGAAGCAACATGAAATTTAGAGTAAATTTATTTCTTATATACAGAATGTATATACAGATTATATATACTTTAAAATTTTAGTCTTTGCATAGAATTAATGATTAAATAATAACTAAAACTAAAAATAACCCATTCCAAGTGATCTGTTGCGAAATTCTACCTTGATATGTGGGATACATAATATCAAACCAAAATAGTTTCAGGTGGTTCTTGAAACCGTATTATACATATTTTAATTAAAAATTACTTAATACCTTTATAATATTTATTCTTTAAATCAGTGGTTAACATCTTCACACTAGACACCAACCACATTTATAAATTTATATTTAAAGTCTAAACATAAATTATGTTCCACATTTAAAAACAAAATTATTTTTATCTTGTTATACTTATGTAGTTGTGTGGAAGGGAGACACTTAGTGTTACGGGTTGAGCAAACCCGGTGCCCCGAGCTATGGCGTAGAGAAATTGGTGCTCCCTTCGCTCAGTATCATTCTATGGATGCTGCAATAGCTATCACTCTGGCCTTAAGTGGCTGTAGTGATCTGGTCCTCCAGGTTGGGAGTTACTGTGATGGGCCAACCCCCCATCCAGTGGAAAAATGTCTTGGTTAAGAGACCACAAAAAAATAAGCCTCGGATGTGGACTGATAAAATAGATAAATAACTGGAACTAGGAAAAGGAATGAAATTAGGATCATGGAACGTTAGAACTTTAAGCACATTGAGTGTCCGGGTACATTACAATATGTCTTAGATACAGTTAAATCATATAAAATACAATTATTAACACGGTTAATAAACATGGAAATATCAAAAGAGTTTGTGATTAGTAGTACTTATTTCCCTCGTAAGAATATACACAAGCATACATGGATATCTCCAAATGAACTAACCAAAATCAAATAAATAATGTAATTAGAATCAAAAAACATATGAGTGGTATAAGTAACGTAAGGAGTTACAAAGATGCAGATGCGGATACTGATCATTATTTGATAATAGCTAATTTCAGGTCAAGACTTTCATCGAAATGGAAACGATCATTAAAAATAGACAACTCGAAATTCAATATTGAAAAATTAAGTAACCAAGACATAGCAAAATAGTACAAGAAACTAATACAGAATGATATAAAAAACACAATGAGAAGAATACGATACCGAATAAAACAAATCATAACAGACTGCGCCTCAATGGTTATTGGAAATGCACCTAAAAAAAAGGAAAACGATGGTTTAAAGATAAGTACCGATAAGCAATATAGAAACGAATGAACTTAGAAACAATGTATATAAAATCCATCTGAAAAAAATAGAATTGCAAATGAAAATTGTGGAGTGGAATACAGCAATACAATATTTACTATTTTCAAGAAGGGACATCCAATGTTATTGTCAAATTATAGGGGTATATCACTTTTGACACAGGATATAAAGCATTTATAATACTGTTACTGAAACGAATTAACCCATATGCAACAGAGATTGTGGGGCAATACTAGTGTGGATTTAGAAAAGGAATATCAACTGTCGATTATATCTATACCATCAGACAACTTACGGAAAAATACTACGAGTATAATAAGGATCTTCACCTGGTATTTATAGACTTCAAGCAAGCCTACGATTCTATAATAGAAAAGAGTTATAGAATGTATTATACATAATGTTATGATAGTTGTGTAGTTGTGTAAAACACAAATTATCTGATGTTACTAATTCGTTTTTTATTTTTAGTTTACTCTTATATTAATAATATAAATAAAATGTAGTTGAATGCTATAATAATAGGTTAGACATAGAGCAAGACATAGAGAAATAACACAACAGAGATAAAAGATAACAAAAATTACAAAAACAGGAATTCTTTAACTATGTATAAAGACTAAATGTTATTATAATAATATTATTATAAGAGTCATGTTTTTAGGTACTAACGTATTAGTGTATATGTATAGAACATATATACTCGTATAAAGTTAAATTTAATTAATTTTATAACGTATACAAACATAAATCTATATAAATATGAACATAGCACGAAATTTGCAAAGAAATTTTCAAGAGAAAGAAAAAATTTTAGCCAAGGGGGTCTTGAAAAATGTTTAATAAATAATTTTTAGCATAGAAAGTATAATGCAAGAATTTCGTGATCTGTCAACAAATGGAATACTAATTATAAGCAGAGCAATTATTAAAAAAAACAAAACATTTTTGCCGAGGGGGTCTGGAGAAAGGTGTATTAATTATAATTTATTTTTAGTTAAAAAGGTATAGTAAACCAGGGTTTCCTACTTATTTTATTATGATATAATGAATACATTAAAATTCGGTGTTTTTGAAATTGTATCACGTATCGGGTAAATAAGGTGATAAATTACAAAGGGTATATGAACTCGAAGCGTAAACCAGCGATTCAGAAAAACATATTTTGTTTTTCTCAAAATATACTTACCAAAGACGCTGAACTTACAAGGACAACCACTAAACGGCGTAAACAACCACGGTCCTTTCTGAATTTCCTCAAAATCCGAGTAGAATAGCCGAGTATAAGTGATGGAATGTTTTAGAATTAGAATAGAATAGAATTTTATTTCATTCAGACGTAACGTCGTTACTGTTAATAATAATTATATTTATATTCACAGACAGAGTATAACACTCTGTCTTCAAATGTATAAAATTATATTATTTTATATTAAACTAGCAAACGGCATATAGATTGACTTTGGGGAGTACGCTTTCGGCGTACACGAAACTCTTTTTGTGGAGGAATTTTTTTTTAGGGAAATTTCGATATATGTTTTATCCGCCTTCAGCGGATTTAGGGGCGTCCGCGATCTAGTGGTCTACAGATGACACCTTTTGGCGGCAAATCGTTTACGTTTTGTAATTCTGAAATTCTTAAAATATTCCCTTTCGGGAACCTTTCACGTGATTAAACGGCGGCAATTATATTCTTTTGTTTATTGCGTCATCTAACCCCTTGTGGCAGTCAACAAAAACGGAATCTGTTTTTCGGAGGAAAATTGCGGGTAAAATTTATTTCCTGTTAGGAGTGCAGTTATGTCGTACTCGGAAACATTATTCGACGGCAAATTTATTCCGTCGATGGTGTACGACACACTTCGTCGCACATGACAGATATCCAAGGCAAGTTTATTCCAAAGGCCGTCGATACGGGTGTCGTAGAGAGATAGGATAGTAAGGATGATTTCGAAATGCTACAATCGCTCGTCTCTCTTTAACGGATCATTTTCCTCCCGTTTTGATAAGGTTTAAACGATCGTTTTAGTGTTTTAAGTTTATTAAATTGACGATTTAAATAGGTAAACCACACATCCATAAAAAAAATTTATCGAGATAAAAAATATTTTATTCTCAAAAGCCAAGGACATACGAAAAAGTATTAGACTGCACAATGCCACAATATCAGCTGTTGCACAATAATCATTAATAGTCTTATTCTATGATAATTTTGACACCATGGATTGATATTAAAGAAATTACTATTATCTATGCATAGTTAGTATTTAGCCAATATTAGTATTAAGGTGTGACCAATATAAATTTATAACAGGGATAAATTGATATTAATATTGTGTTATCGTTTTACGGTGGACTGTTGATTGATAAGACCGTCAGTTTATCAGTAATATTTACATTTGAAATAATATGTCAAATTCGACATAAATAAGTTGTATGTAACTATTTTGATAAATATAATACTTTTACCATTGATTAATTATACATAGATAGTCCAAGTAACTAGAAAAAATGGAAATACTAAAATGTTTAGCTTTATGTGTCAATAGATAGCGTTATCGGTTGTAATATTCATTAAATAAATAAGGATATTAAATAATTAAATATTTATTATTGAAAACAGATGGACAGTGAAAAAGTATACGGGCGGGGTTAGGGAAATAGATGACTGTTGTTTGTCAACCAAAACCTGTTTAATTATAAACTGTGACAAGAAATACGAATAAAATAAACAATTATTCAATAAAATGACATAGTTATTGGTTTTTAAATTCGTAGCGAAGCGAAGAATGTACTGGTTTTACAATAATAATGTTTTTTTTTTTATGTCTGAAAGCACGATTTTGGTTAGAAATAGTGGTCCGATTATCATGAATAGGGTATATTTTTGATAGAAAATTTCATCTACTTCATACTTTATTTGGCTCATTTTTCGAATTTCTCAAAACTTTTCTTAGGGCAAAGAAACTAAAAAAAAATACATGGAAATTGATATTAGATTTTTCATGATAACTAATGAAGTTTTTAACTTGGACATGAAAAATTTTTTTAATGTTCTCATTGGTAATTTACATACGTAATAAAATTTTGGAACGGATAAGTTTTTTCTGACTAAATATAGAGCTTTAAAATGTATCCAAAAATGTTTAATATTACCTGCAATTTTGTATTTAACGGTTTGAAAATTGTATAGAAGGATAACTACATGAGTGTAGACAAGAAAGGATATGTGGAATGAATCCCCCCCCATAGGATTTTGATATAATATTTCTCATTGATCAATTTTAAATTTTTTTGTTATAAGCAAAGAAGTTATAGCGTGTTATAAAACTATAAAACTTAATATATTAATTCTTTGCCACATGATAGTTTACATAGGACATGACATTTTAAAATAATGAAATAAATAGAAACATAAAATGAGTAATAAATATCCAAAAACGTTTGATGACTAACAAACTGCAAATTGCAATAATAAGCGTGTTTTCGCGAGAGGTACGGAAAGAAAAATGTTTACAGACTGTTTACCGATACGCATTAGTTTAGATAACAATTTTATGCATCGTCAAAACGAGTGAAAACTGATAATACAAATTTAAATCCTAATCACTTATTAAAATATCCATTTTATTTCAGGACATTACGAGTATACAATGTAGGTTAATTAATTACTATGTATTTTGTATTATCATTTTTATAATTTGAGGTAACAGAAATATAAATCTGTTGGTGAAGGTATTTAGTGATAAGAGCAAACATTTTAGTAAACAGTTTACTGTTTTAATCAAAAACAATCGTCAATATGATTATTAGATTATTTCGGTACCTTCCTGAAAACACACTATTTAAATTGATAAATGATGATTATAATGATAATAATTATCACTTAGTGATCTGTGGAAAATACATAACACATCTACGCTACCTATTGGCGTGGCTCCCACACTACTAGAATTTTGGCTCCCATTTCACTATATAAAGCGTTAACACATTGTGCATTAACTTGGACTATCTATGTATAATCAATCAATGCTTTTACGTATGTACAGTTTTAATGAATATTGTGCGTCATACTTTTAATTTAATTTTGAGTGTTTTAATAATTTTCTCAAAGTTATATTTCATGTTATGACAGAAAAAATTAACTAATATGTTAATTAAATGTCATAAAAGTGCCGTTGATCAAGAAAGAATTGTTTTCAAATAAAAGTTTGAAAAGAAATTATGTAGTAAATGAAAGTAAACAGAGACTGTTGTGAAAAAGTAAGTAAATGATATATGATGTAAGATTTACACTATATATTTTTATTAATTAATTTACAATTTTATAATTTTTTTTTAGTGTGTAAATTTCAAACCAAAATGAATACTTTAATGAAAGTACTAACACTAATAACTGAAAACAATAAAGCATGTGGCTTTGAATATTATATCAAATATAACTGGTTGGCAAGTGTACTGTAGCCTTTGTATGGGTATTATGTTACAATGAGCGCATCAATATCAACTACGGGTAAAGCCATAGAGTAAAATGTTATTATGATAAAAATATATAAGTACATTAATCTTTTCAACAGACATTATTTTGACTAAGACAACACCAGAGACTGAAACTCGACTCATCGTGTGTCGTACTCTGTTCAACCGTGTCTAGCCTATATTTTGTAAATTGCTGAGGAAACGTAAAATGACGCGTCGAGAATAATATTGTGATCGTTACACTAATATGGTAATTAAATGTCATAAAAGTACTATTGATATCTTATCAACAGACATTTGATTATATTGACTAAGACAACACCAGAGAATGATGGTGAAGACAACAACAACTTACTATTACTATATTTTTATTTTTACAGGTATAGAAGTGAGTTATTATTATTTATTTTTTTTTTTTTTTTGTAGTTAAAACCACAATGTTTATACGTTTAACGACACGATGCCTTATATAATTTGAAGTGTTTCTTTGTAAGATTTGAAATCATTCATTATGCTTTTATTTAATGTTTTAATAATTTTCCTGAACATTTTATTGTGTAGTAAAAATTGCAAATCCAATGTATTGCTTTAATGTGAAATAGATCAGTACAAAATTGTGAGTAAATATATATATATATATATATATATATCTATAGTACAACTAATAAAATATATTCTCAAAATAAATACTATTGTTTTTCATTTATGCAGATGTGTATGGCACGCGACTCGTATACCACATAGTTAACAGAGGACACTGTAAAAGCATTAGAACAGGTAAAGAATATATATAAAAAAATTGTGTGGTAAACAAAGACTGTAAGCGAATAATTAGAATTAATAATTAACTTTTTTCAGATGTGTTTGACAGAATCTAATACACTACACAATATTCCACGTTACAACAGACAAAATCAACCAATATAGTAATTATTTGTATTAAATGTCATAAAAGTACTGTTAATGAGTGCATCAATGTCAACTATGGGTAAAGCCATAGAGTATTTAAGTGTAAGTAATAAGTGTTATTATGATAAAAATATAATAGTATATTAATTTTTTCTATATACATTTAATAATTTTGACTAAGACAACACCAGACACTGATGGTGAAGACAACAACGATTTACTATTGTTATATTTTTACAGGTATATAAGTGTGTTATTTTTTTTTTATAGTTTAAATCAATGTTTATACCTGTAATGACACAGTGCCTTGTAATTTAGTGATTTGTAATTTAATTGCAGCTAAGTGAATTAAAATCATATCATATTACAGATATTATATGCTCAATACAAAACTATACAAAGTGTAGAAGGATGTATACCTTATACAAAGTTACAGTGTTCAGTGGAAGGTAAAGGCAGGGGTTAAAGTGGGGGGACGTAAGGGGACTCAGTCCCCCTACCTCTAATGGTGGTTAAAAAGCATCCCCTTTAACAAATTACACATTACAAAACGCTCTGGGGACATAAAATGAAATATGGAACGCTTAAAACTATATGGAAACATTAGTCCCCCCTGGAATTTTTTCTCACTTTAAGTCCTGGGTAAAGGTTAGGTCCATATGCTCTATATCATATGTAGTGTAATGTAGTGTAGCTACCTTGTAACAATGTAAACCTTTAACATGTTATATATAGTTTCGATCAGCGCAAAATGTTGGAGTGTGGGAAAGTAATGTTATACATCCATAGCACAATTAATATAATATATACATTGAATATTAATACTATTTTTGCGGGTGTATTTGGTATGTTTCATACACCACAAAGTATTTCTTGTTATAACAGACAATATGGTAATTACTAATTATATATTTTTATAAATGTCACAAATTTTTATATATAATTGTTTTTCAAGTGTGTGAAACGTAACTAAAATGATATTGCGAAGACTAACCAACTGAAAGCGTAACATTTACATTCTATACACAATTATCTGTAGGAAATCATATGAATAATCAAAACATTATTTCTACTTTTTAGCTAAAAGGTGTCTACAGTGTGTAGTGGACAGGGGGGGCCTTGGTGGGCCTGACCCATCCTAAAATTGCTTTAGTCTTGGGGCGGCCCACCCACTTTTAATTATAAATAATACAATTTTTTGTAAATGTGTAAACTACAAATTAGTACATTACATAATTAATAGAATAGGATTAGAGGGAGGAGGGCCTAAATTATATTGGCCTACCTAAGGAATATTTTCTGGCTACGTGCCTGGTAGTGGAGCATATACGGCGTATAACGACTTTTCGGTTTTTACTATAATGCGTATATATATAAAATAATTTGTGATACGTGGGTATACGAATATTTTCATAAATAATCAATTTAGTTTTTTCAATAATCATTATTCACTAATCGGATTATATATTGTAGTACACTATGAAATTAAAATACTTTTGTCAAAAACAAATTGTTAGAAACTTAGAATATAATTATATACATTGGGAATTTTTTACGTGTACTCAAACTTATTTAAACTACAGCACTGGTCTACATACAAACTAAAAGAAAAGTAAACGAAATACATGTAGGTATTGTAAATACTAAATAGATTCCCTTAGCTTGGAATTTATTTTACTATTGTCAATAACAACAAACAATAACAAAACTATTATTGATTACGTTCAAAAACCATAATAGTATTATTTATAAAATCATTATTCTACAAAAACTTGTCTGTTGAATGAAATTATAGTGAACATTGAACACAGAACCACTATATACATTATAACCAATCGGCTGACCACTATTATGGACAGCGCGCAGCGTTACATATTTTTCTTTTAAATAATAGTTCATCATTTTTCCCGGCAGAGAGTGTACGGAATTGTCCAAAAAATTAAAATATTCTCTTTTATACTTAACTTCGTACTTCATCGATTTTGAGCTACATAATGGTAAGAAATCATTGATATTGGTATCGAATGAAAGAATAGAACTTTTTCAATGTTTTGTCAGAGGCTTTTATTCTTAATCGTTTTAGATTTGTAATGGTTGGTCATCAAACAAATCAAAATTTATGATATTTTAAATTGTGTATAACAATTGTAGTTTATCATTTTAAAAAAAAAGGCTCTGACAAAACATGGAAAATGTTGTACCCTTTAAATTTATATAAAAATTATTTATCTACTACCATTGTGGCCATTGCAATCCATGAAGTACAAAACTATGTTTGACGGTTAATTTCTAGGAGTGTGGCGTCCTCTTAAGATATAAGCATGGGATAGTATACCAAATACCACTGGCAGGCAAGTGTTTATTTACCAGTATACTGAATCACATATAATTAGATAAAATTGTTTAGATTTGTTGCAGTACCTTATACTGAGTTATACTGGAGAACATTTATATTTCACCAAAATGCCAGTAATATACACTAAACATGTAGAATTGTGTGTGCAAAAGAATCAAAATTTGCTTTTGACTTTTGACTGCTGGTGAAAAATAAGAGTTATACTATTAAGTGTAGCTTTGTGGGTGTCTTTTCATGACTAAGAGTAGAGAAGAAATTAATTAATTTTATATTTAATATCAATTGATGGTTAAATATTTATACGGTGTAACAACATAATATAAGAAATGTAATTTAATTTTTGTTGTCTTATTAAATTGAATTGTTCTTTTTTATTACATTTACTTTTAAGTGTTATCATAGCTAATTTGTAGTTTATATACATACATATTATTAGCAGTACTCTACTCTTATAGTATATATTAATATTACATAATTTTTTTCTCCTTTTAAAAAGTGCTATGTTTGTGTAGCATACTTATTTCCGTATAACTGAAATCTGTGTTGTCTTCATATATAACAAAACCACTAACTACTACTGACCAACAACTGAAAAGACAAAAAATGCATAATATATTAGTGTACCAAATGTAAGTAAGTATATGTGATTATAATTGTTCATATGTGTAATGATACAAATTTAGACATTATTTTTATTACAGAATTATGTTCATACTAAAGTAGACAATGTAAATGATATTGTGTAGTGCTGATGGTCAAGTGCCCTTATTTTCTTATCAATGTAATTGTATAAATACATATCGCTTGGGTATAAGATCACTCTGAACAGTTTAGTGTAAACCATCATCATAAAAAATTTAAATATCATTATTTTATTTATAATCTGACCATCGGTAATAGAACAAATAATTTTAAATGTTAACAATGTGTAATGACAAAACACTTTGATTTTTTTATATAATTGATCTCTCATAATATTTTACGTTTAACGTGTGCAACTTCACAACTTGTCAATCATTATTTTTTTATATATTATTTTAATTTTAAATGTTTTTTATTTTTTATTTATTTTATTTTATTTGTTGTATATACTACTTATGTTAGATAAATAAATATAATATTTATTAATATTGTTGTTTTTTATCTCATTATACTTATACCATGAATAAACTAAAAACTTATAAAATTAATATATTGAGAAACACTAAGTATAATGTTTTTGTTATATTGTAATAAAATTAAAATATATATACATTTTGTATGAAGAATGAAAAAAAAAATCTTAATAAATAGTAGGTAAATGAGTGTCACCAAGTCACAGAACCATGTATAATATTAACTATATAAAATACTCATAAAAATAATATGTCGAAGTATAATATATTTATTAATGAAATATTAGGTAAATAAGTCAATAATATCTCAATATATAACACATAATAACCTATTATTTATTATTTATAACACAATATATAACATTTCATCGACCATTTTATAAGTCGAAGGAAAAATGTAATTGTTATTGAACTTATTAATTATTAGAAAAATTATCACTCGGTTGTGGTGGGTGGAGGAGGTTTGCTCCGCGATAACACCACAAAACCAACCAGTTAGTTGTTTTTTTTTTAACTAAACACACTTTGCAAATTTTATTTCCACCACAGGACCGTGATTCGATCTCGTGCCCCTACCGCTATTAGCTAAAAAACACCTATCTTCTCTACCTGCCTATCCTACTTAACGTTAATCAGACGCCTAAACCTGTTGGACCACCGTGGATTATTGGGAATATGGGCTATTTTCCATATATTTAAACCCGTTCGACAACAGCGAAACGTACTATACGATTTTAGACATTTCATAAATAATACACATATCAATTAAAAAGTACGGTTTTACGGACTTTTCAACGTTTAAAACGTCCAATTATACTACAAAAGTGCCTTTTGTCACGTCGCGCGTAATTGTTTTCAGTCGCCACATACACGTACGTAATACGCGACGACGACGCGAAAACGCAAAATAAGTTATCGACATATATAAAAATACACCGGGGTACCCTTAAAAGTCGTTTCAGAGTCCTATAACACGTAAAAGAATCATTTTTAAACATTTAAAAACCCTAAAACGATCATTCAAACGTTATCGTTACGGGAGGAAAAAGATCCGTTAGAGAGAGACGGGCGATAGCGTCCTCACGATGACGCTATCTCTCTCCGACATCCGTATCGGCCGGCGCGCGGGAAAGTTTCGATAGGCGATAACCGTTATCGTCTCTGTGGCAAAACGCCACGGAGGCGTACCGAGATTAGAAAAATTCCGAGTTCGTGACATGACGGGCGAAACTTTATCCGCTTCCATCGAAAAAACGATAAGTCGGAAAATTCCAAAACCTATTTCAATAGATCCGGGACGGAAAAGTAACCGCGAATTCTGGCCACAACGAAGACGTGCGGAAAACGAGCAAATTTTAATAATTTAAAAACGCTAAAACTGCCCCTGGAAGAAACGGCTCGAAATCCACAAACATTATATAGAGAGAGAAACCTATTTTTTTTTTTATATACATATGGTAAATTAAATATGATCTGTAAATGGAAAGTCAACCCAGAATTTTATAATAAAAGGAAAAAAATAACAAAAAAACATTTTGACAAACTTGCTCAAGATTTTAGATTTGAAAATAATGAACATGCATCAAAATTAACGTGTTCTATATAGTTTTGAATGTCGTTTATTGCCAACTTCATAACCGTTTTGTAGGAATGAATGAAGCATGTAATTTATTTAATTTTATGAGCCCTAGTGTATTAATTTCTCTTCCAGAAAAAGATATAATTGGAATATTCACAAAAGATTTAATATAAAATATAGTAACGATTTATCAGCAGAATTTCCCCTACAATTAGTTATGCTAGTTTCAATTACTACTATAAAAGAAGAGTTAGCCAAATTCAACTCATTAAAAGAATTTTTAGAGTTTTCAATAAAACAACCATTACTAACTTCAAGTGCTTCAGAAGTAGCAACCGCTTTAATATTACTTTTAACATTACCAGTAACATCAGCCAATGCCGAACGATCATTTTTAAAGTTAAATTAATAAAAATTAATAAAAAAAAGTATTTAAGAAGCACCCAAAAACAGGAACCCTTTAGCAATCTTAGCCATAGAAGCTAAAGAAGCAGAGAAAATGGACATAAAAGAACTAATAAAAACATTTCCCGAACTGAAAGCTAGAAAAAAAACCTTCAATAGATACTTTGTAGTTTTGTACTCTTATATACCTAATATTAATAAACTATAATAAATATTGTTTTTTTTTTAAATTTTGGTAGCATAATATGAGCCAACACGTGATACTGCTCCGGGGCCCCAAATTTATAGTTACGCCACTGAGTACATTTAATAACACAATCAATTATAGGTACATAATTAAAAATTTAAAATCTTTTTACTTCTAAATTCTAATTATTTAACTGTTGTTTATGGACTTAAATGGTAAAAATAATTATCAGTAAAATACTAGCGTAGTCATTGACATCCAGGTAACGCTGCCGTCGTGGTCCTGGATACCAAAAATTATGCTACTGCGAAGCTCTCGACACAGTCTATATAGTAATTTCTCATATAGTATATTGTAGTGGTCTTTTTTTCGGTTCTATTCGCGTTCAAAGTATTTGACGCGTTCCATGGATTCAAATCAGAGAATATATCTTATATGGTGTTTATATAATTAATTAATTCGTCAATCAATCTTCCTCATTTAAGAGCTTGTGACAAAATTATTTTTAATTAACTATAGTGTATACAATAAAATCTACTTACTAATGTTATCTTGATTGTTACACATCAGAAACGCTTAAAAACATTTTGGAAGAAAATAAAAATATTTATTAATACATGTGATAAAAACATTTTATTTATTTAATATTATAATTGCGTTGTGTTGTGTTTATTTCTTCGGTCACCTATATCTACGTTTCACAATAACCTGCTGCTGACTATCAATTATTTAGACAATTAACCATGTATGCTCCTCATATCTTTGGTCATTAGAGTCTGTTTCTTATAGTGTAGTTTATTTATACGTGTTGAATTTGTATTTATAAAAAAACAGGAAAATCGATTCCGGAAATTACTCCTTGTAAAAAAAAAACATAATTATAAAACCAATATTTTACTCGCTTCGCTCAGAATATAAAATATAGGGTATGTCCAATGGAAAATTATTGTTTACTATGCAAATTATATTTTTCCTTTATTTATACATAATATAAAATTGTAATATTTTAAAAATAAAACAATAGCCATATCCATCATTTTTTTATAAGTTTAAGTCACAATAAAAATAATACTATATATAGTACCTAATATGGTTATCAAATATACCTACTGCTTTTTAATATATCAGTATAAAAATTGTAAATAACTAAACTAAATCACTAATGATTTCGTGGGGAAGGGTTAGATTAGGTAAACATATATATATTTACATTGTAACTCCTCTCGGTGTGTAGAAGAAACGCACATCTTCTGCCATACCACTAAAGATTAAATCAAGATGATGAGTTAACGATAAAATCTTACATACAATTGTATAATATGACTTTACAATTATTTAATTCATATTAAATTAATAAATCCATTAATAATAAAATACCATATAGCTTTCAAGGATATTAAGCTAAACAGTAAATATCAATATTTGAAATTCACAAATTTAACCTAAACTATTATGATAAATTTAACACACCAAACGTATGTGTATTATTCAATATATATAATACAAATTGTTGTTGATCAGAATCCTGTGGGTTATCTGTTAAATAGAAAACAGTTTAAAATTTATTATTAGGTAAAGAGTTGATATAGTAAATTCCGATAAATATTTAAATTGGTATGTTAATCAGACTAAAGTTTCTGACCATATTTCTTTAAAATAATTACAACAAAAATTATTTATTTTAATAATTGAAATATTAATTACATAACGGTCGGAACCGCTGCGAGAGGCGTGACCATATACAAAATTACAATAATACTTCTATTCGTGAAACGGTGAAACGATATAATAACATCATGTCTCGGACAGACGTCAGAACGTATTTGAGTATTTTACGATGGAGGTTTATAAGAAAAAAACAATCAATTTGTGCGTATTTTGTATACAAAGTATACATCATACTTGCAGTGACGCAGCGGAATAACACGTATGAACATTGAACGCATGACGTGTTTGAAATTTCCACAGAATGAAATTATAACATCAACATTCTTAAAACTTATTTACAGATTTAATTATCATATTAGATCATACGTAACACGTAAATCAATATTATTAACATATTATTATGTATAATAACTTCACAAATTGTTTTTACTTGTATTATTATTACGTTTAACTATAAGTTGACTTACATCCTCTTATATTTGAATCAAATAAAATATTACGTTGCCAAAATGTTACAGGAAATTGCTGATCAATTGGCGGTAAAACTAAAACATTAAATAAATATAATTTAATGTGTTAGATAAACAAAATTAATTACATGTTACGTTAGTGAATAAAGGGGAAAGTTCATAAGATACCAAAAAAAATTCTTTAGATCAGTGTTTGTTATCAATAGATCATATTGTTTATTAGTGAGAAAAAGTATATAACTACTAAGTAGAAGTTCCTTTAATCAAAGCGATAAAGAAAATATACATTTTTTAAAAAAATTGTTTACGTACTAAATTTTTTATTTCTAGTAGAATACGAGAATTGAATAATTGTTAATAATGCAATCGCTGTATATATTAACACTTTATACTTAAATAAGGTTACAGTCATTTTTGTGACTTTTTGAAGAATGGGTTTACTAATTTGAAAATTATATTACTGATTCAGTACTTTACTACTTTAACAACAATCGAACAATGTATATTAAATAACACAACGTATTTTTTTTGGTATGTAGTCTGTAGAATAACACATATGAATTTTGAATGTATGACGTGTCTGCAATATTTACAGAATGAGATTCTAACATAGAATTTTATAAAACCACTTTGCAGACCGCAGACTTATTTATCATATCGGTTCATACGTAAGTTTATACTATTTAACATATTATATTATTTTAAACTTATACCTAAACTATAAACGACACAAAACCGGTGTTTATTTGTGAACCAAGTTGTAAAGTTCTACATTTCTGGAAAATTTGTTATCATAAAATAATGAAATTCGAGTTAATAAAAAGTAAAATTTTATTTTTAAAAAAAAAAAAAAAAAAAATGTTAAAATTCATAATAAATAAGCAAAATTCAATAATTAAATACTAAATAAAAAAATGAAAAATAATTTTATTTATCTATAAACTCGTTTGAGTTTAAATTTTGAAGGTTCAAGACACGTGTTAAAGGACATAGTTACAATGTTGACATTCAAAAATTTAAGGTCAAATTTAATATTTATTTAATAAAATTTTAAAACTCAAAGTAAATATATGAAATTTAATGATTTGATGAAGTCTAATTAAAATTAAAATATATATTTGTATAATATATTATTTTTTTTACCGAGGAATAATGTTTTAAGTCAAATTTTACCAATCAAAATCACGTGCTGACATTCAAAACTTTAAAGTAAAATTTAATTTATTTCTTCGAATAACAGTGTTTAAGATCAAATTTTGAAAATCAGTTTAGTGTTGACATTCAATAATTTACAGTTAAATTTAAATTTGTTTAAAAAATTTTACAATTTATATTAAAAAGGAGAAATTCAATAATTAAAGACTAAATATTAAATAAGTACATACAAATTATATTTATTATTTCTGAAATATTTTTTTGAAACTTTTAACAAAATGTATAGCACCTTCTATTAAAATAGAATTAAATTGACCTCCTAAAAATATTTATTTTTTTTAATCCATTTTTAAACCCTTTATTAATGACAATCATTTTATTAACATGAAAATTTATAATTACTTAAAAACAATTATTATTTGTTCAAATAATAATAAAAAATAATTAACTTTTATATTTAGGTACAAAGTACCTTTAAATTTAACAATTATTTTAAGTACCTATATATTTTCTTATTTTATAAATTATTGAATATAAACAAGTAACTTTTAGTTTCTCTGATTCTACTTTTAAATTTTTTTTTTAATACGATTATAAAAATACAAATATAATATATTCATCATATTAGCTTATAAATAGTATAGTTTGGTATTGACATTATATTGATATTATCTGATTATGTTTATACATAACATTTAACTGATGAAAAAATTAAATATAAATGAAAAAATCTTATCTAATATAAAATTAGTACCTATATTTGATTTTCTCCAATCAAAAAGTTTAATTTAATAAATAAGGTAATATTTATAACTTTAACGGTTTTCGTTATTTTTATTTGTCTTTTTTTGATAACTCCTTGAATTTTGATCGTAGGGGCTTACATTGGTAATTTATACATGTGGTAAAATTTTAGAATGGATTATTAAGAGTATAGTATATTGTATTGTAATATATTAAATTTCGCTCGGAATCGTATTTTCTAATGCAATATCATTCCATTCAAATTTTAAGTATAATAAACTACTAATTTTTTCGATGACCAAAGGGACAAAGGTTTCAAAATCGACTTTCCAATTTATTTTATGATATTGAAATGTTTATTAATTTACCAATAATTATGAATTTTTAAAAAATTTAAAAAATAAAATATATTTTTATGTCTTTAACAATTAATTTTTTTTTAAAAATTATTTAAAATAAAATTATCTTAAAATAAGAAGTAAAATAAATTACATATTAATTTCGATTTAATAATAGATTAATAAATAATTATCCTTATTTTAATTTTAAATTAAAAATAAAGTTTATAATTCTGTGTTAATAATAATCTTGAAATAAAAATAAAAATTACCATTTGAAAATTTTTTAAAAAGGAATCTTCTAACCTAACTATATATTTAAAAGCAATTTTACTTGTTTAATCTTTTAAAATTATTTTAATATTTATTAGTTTAAATAAAATATTATAATAATAATAATTTAAGCAAATCAAATTGCATGATCCAATACTTAAAATTCAAATTAAACTTAAAATATAAATGAATCCACTATTCGGTTTAAAATAACTATTAACAATCTAGAACTATAAGGAATTTTTATTTTAATAAAAAAAATTATATCAAAAATTAAATTTAGATTTTAAATTTAGAAAAATTAGATTTCAGTGATACGGAAATAATTATGCTACACATAGAACTTTTAAAAGAAAAAAACAATTATGTAATATTAATATATACTGTAAGAGTAGAGTATTGGCAATAAAATTTATTTATATACAATACAAATTAGATATAATAACACTCAAAAGTTAATGTAATAAAAAAGAACAATTCAATTTAATAAGAATAAAAATTAAATTATATTTCTTATATTATGTTGTTACACGTATACATATTTAACCATCAATTGACATTCAATATAAAATTAATTAATTTCTGCTCTACTCTTAGCATCATGAAAAGACACCCACAAAGCAACACTTAATAGTATAACTCTTATTTTTCACCTGCAGTCAAAAGCAAATTCTTATTCTTTTGTACACACGTTTCTACATGTTCAGTGTATATTATTGGGAATTTTGGTGAAATATAAATGTTTTCTAGTATAACTCTGTATAAGGTACTGCAACAAAAAATAACAATTTTATTTATAGTTTATACATTATATGTTACACGTAAAAACATAATTGAAACTAAATATATGATTAAACAGCTCTAATCTTAACTCTTACCATTTCAAATCATATAAGGCATTCACAATGTTACAAATATTTTAAACATTAACTTATTCTAATTTTCACCAGCAGTCAATAGTCAAAGCAGTCTTATTGTCTATTTAATCGAATAACTATGCGCATTATAATAGCTCTGTAAAAAGTACTGCAACAAATCTAAACAATTTTATCTAATTATATGTGGTTCGGTATACTGGTAAATAAACACTTGCCTGCCAATAGTATTTGGTATACATACTTATATCTTAACTGCTTTCAGTTGGTTAGTCTTCGCAATATCATTTTAATTACGTTTCACACACTTGAAAAACAATTATAATATAAAAATTTGTGACATTTATAAAAATATATAATTAGTAATTACCATATTGTCTGTTATAACAAGAAATATTTTGTGGTGTATGAAACATACCAAATACACCCGCAAAAATAGTATAAATATTTAATGTATATATTATATTAATTGTGCTATGGATGTATAACATTACTTTCCCAGCGTTTTGTAATGTGTAATTTGTTAAAGGGGACGCTTTTTAACCACCATTAGAGGTAGGGGGACTGAGTCCCCTTACGTCCCCCCCCACTTTAACCCCTGCCTTTACCTTCTACTGAACACTGTAACTTTGTATAAGGTATACATCCTTCTACACTTTGTATAGTTTTGTATTGAGCATATAATATCTGTAATACGATATGATTTTAATTCACTTAGCTGCAATAAAATAACAAATCATCAAGATTTAAAGTCTATTTTTTGTATTATGTTATACATATGAACATTGCTTACCAATCTATTTTTTTCTCAACAACCTCTTTTATGCCATACATTAAACATTTAATAAAAGTATGATGAATGATTCTATAAGAAGAAAAACTTCAAGTCATATAAGGCACCGGTTCATTACACATATAAACATTGATTTTTAACTACAAAAAAAAATAAAAATAACTCGTTTATACACCTGTAAAAATATAACAATAGTAAGTTTTTGTTGTCTTCACCATCAGTCTCTGGTGTTGTCTTAGTCAAAATCATCAAATATATATAGAAAAGATTAATATACTTATATATTTATATTACTTACACTTAAATACTCTATGGCTTTACCAATAGTTGACATTTATGCACTCATTAACATGATAAGAACAGCACTTTTATGACATTAAATGCATAAAATTACCATATTGGTGAGTTTTGTCTGTTGTAATATGGAATATTGTGTAGTGTATTAGATTCTGTCAAACACACCTGAAAAAAGTAAATTATTAATTCTAATTATTTGCTTACAGTCTCTGTTTACTATACATTTCTTTTTATATATTCTTTACTTGTTCTAATGCTTTAACTGTGTCCTCTGTTAACTATGTGGTATATGAGTCACGTGTCAAACACATCTGTATAAATGAAAAACAATAGTATTTATTTTAAAAATATATTTCATTAGTTTTACTATATATATATATATATATATATATATTCACTCACAATTTTGCACTGATCTATTTCACATTAAAGCAAAACATTGGATTTGCAATTTTTACTACATAACAAAATGTTCAGGAAAATTTTTAAAATATTTAATTAAAGCATAATGAATAATTCCAAATCCTACAAAAAAACATTTCAAATTATAATTGGCACCGTGTTGTTAAATGTATAAACATTGTAGTTTCAACAACAAAATAAAAAAAAAATAACTCACTTATATACCTGTAAAAATAAAAATATAGTAATAGTAAGTTGTTGTTGTCTTCACCATCATTCTCTAGTGTTGTCTTAGTCAATATAATCAAATGTCTGTTGATAAGATATCAATAGTACTTTTATGACATTTAATTACCATATTAGTGTAACGATCACAATATTATTCTCGACGCGTCATTTTACGTTTCCTCAGCAATTTACAAAATATAGGCTAGACACGGTTGAACAGAGTACGACACACGATGAGTCGAGTTTTAACAATCTTAACGAGTGGTCAGTTACCTGAAATATGGTGTGGTGTATAAGATTAGCATAACATTGATTTGAAATTTTGAAGATATAAAATGTTTTGAAAAAATTATTAAAACACTCAAATTTAAATTAAAAGTATGACATACAATATTCATTAAAATTGTACTTACGTAAAAGTAGTATGTTTATCAAAATAGTTACATACAACTTATTTATGTTGAATTTGGCATATTATTTCAAATGTAAATATTACTGATAAACTGACGTTCTTATCAATCAACAGTCGACCGTCCAACGATAACGCAATATTAATATCAATTTATCCCTGTTATCAATTCATATTGGTCACACCCACGGTTGTAGATAGTAATAGTCATGACAAACTATTTTGTCATGGTAATAGTATGGATTTAAATCAATATCATTAAATAAATCATTTAATTGTATCTAATCTGAGAGATTGTCAGAGTTCTCAAAATTATTTTCAGGTAAATAGAAAACAATTAAGAGGCTGCCACACCGAAACGAGAACGCAAGCAATGCATCATAGAATGCGCTTTCACTACTTTTGTAACGGCGCAAACACGCGACGAACGCACATAGCGCGGCTGATACGGGCACCGTTTGAAAATGAATCAAGACCATGAACATATAATAGTAAGGACTGGTAACTGATAAGAAAACTTGAATTTTTAATGTCGCATTTACGCATGAAATTACCGCTAAGCGCTAGTGGTAGGTTCGCCCTTTATTCTTCATTGTTGTTAGTCAAATCACATTAAATATACACAAATACACAATATTATTTATTTTTTTGTAATCTGAATTTAAATAAAATTAAAATATAACGTTAATTTTAATTGTAATTGAATAAAAATATGTATTATGTAATATGTATTATAATATAATGCCAATAATGATAAAATATTGCACAATTTTTCATAATATGGAAGAATGAAGGCAGATCGTGATGGCAGCAAAAACTATTCAAAAGTAAGATTCCAGCAGAAAAAGAAGATTAAATTTTATACTTTAGAATTCAGATTTTAAAATATTTAAAAATAAACCGCTAATACAATTTTAATTTTACCAACAATTTCATGACAATGTGAATTTTGCAACTTTCTTTTTATTCATATTATCTTTTTTTGCTTCAGCATTACATTTTTGTGAAAATTGACGCATTCTCATGTTAATAAAATATTTAATTGAAAAAGCCATTATTTCTTCACTATGTTGGAAACATGGAAAGTAAATAATATTATTTTCCAATAACTCTGTCAAAATCAACTCGCAAACATTTGCCTTCGTGCAATACTTGGTAAATAATTGTTCAATTTTACATATAAAATTAAAAAAATTAATGTTTGGATGAATTAATCCTCCTCTTGATTTTAAATTTGTAAGTCATGCAACAGGTTCCAAAGAATTAAAATTAGTTTGTTTGATTGCAGATATACAAACAGAGCATTTTGAATAACGTGTAATTTGCTTACACAAATAACCTGTAACATAGTATAGTATGCAGTCAATTACAGGAGATAGAAAATAATCATGATCGCTGATTTCCACAGCATTATCTAAACTCCAATCTTGTTGTTCAATAGCAAAATTCAATTTTTCATATATTGCCTGTAATGCAGATTTGTTTTTTTCAGTATAATTATAAATTTGGTTAATGCTATCAAGAGTGATTAAATTTTTAGGAAGTTCATTATGTTTAATAGAACAATTTCCAGAAATGGGTGGTTTTAATACACTATAGACTGACAACATTTTATAAAGTTGCAAAAAAGTTGGTGTTGCAGGATGGTCATTTGCACCTCCTGCTTGTCGAACTGTACCAAAAAAACGCTAAAAGAATTAAATTAAACATAATATAAGTATGTATTAAAACAAACAAATTGATAATAATTATTTTGTATATTTCTTACTTCTAATGGATCTTGATTAATTTTCCCTGTGAGTATATATTGTATGCCATATTTTTTATTTAAGTACTGGCAAATTTCTATAGTTGATGTCAATGTTACTCTTAACCCTTCAGCAGTATTATTAGTTAGAAAATGATTAGGTTTTATAATATTCTCTAGAACACGCTGTTCCCATTCATTAAGCCATTTAAGGGTATCTTCTAAAATCTGTAAACAATCAACTTCATTTAATGTATATTATATGTATATATGTATATTATATAATTATTTACATTATACATATATCCCAAATTTAACATATAAACAAATAATAAGATAGATAATATAATAATTTGTAAGTTAATATAAATATATAAAATTTATGTTAAAAATATATTTAGCCTAGAATTATGGTACTTTAAAAACTTTTAAATGTTAATATTAATTACTTTGAAATCTTGACTATTAGGAGACACTCCTTCATTTAATAACTTTCGATTCAGCGCATCAAATGTTGAATTCATTTTTAAACAAAATTCTTTTGTTGCAGTTGAATTTTTCAGCAACTTGCAGTAAGGACGATAAAACTCCAGACTTTTCGCCATAGAATTGCTTAAAACCTGTAATATTATTAAGATTTATAATAAGTAAATTAATAATAAGATAAAATATATAAGGTTACCTGTACAGCTAATCGAACACGCATTTTAGCTGAGCTATTTAAAACCAAATGGGAAGCTGATAATTTTGGGCAGACTCTCAAATGTGCAGGATTACGTTTATCTAGATCATACACATTAACAAAATGGTCCCATTTTACTAATGGTTGATCTTGATGAACCTATTATAATTTAATTAATAAACTAATTTAATAATAATTCAATCATTATAGTTACATTAAAAATTAAATGTAAATCAAAACCTGTAATTCTTTGTTATTATAAAGCCTATTTCTAATATTCTTGAATAAATGTGGTGTATCTGAAAATATGAATATTTTACGATCTGTAGTTGTTGAATGCTCAAACCAATTCTTAACTTCATTAATTTTCCCATTAATGCCCATTTCACTCCAAAATTTTCGATTAGGTGCTGCTCCGTCACATACTATTCCATGAATAAAAGCCCCTGCTTTTTCTAAAACTATAATAGCTTTTAATACTAATTGGGCCAATACCACACCTTTAGTAGGACCATTAGAAGCAAACACCCCAATTGGTTGAGTATAATTATCTGCCAAAGGTATGAACATAAAAACCAAACCATGGTTTGCTTTATCACTAAAGGATTTACCTTTATGACCATCTTCTCCAAAATCTACTAATCCTGAAATTTAAAATACCATCTATAACAAAAAATATTTTATATAATACATTTGTTGTCATTATTCAC
>CM023359.1:18492653-18560577 GCA_013282895.1 Eriosoma lanigerum
GCCGAACGACGTGCGATACCCTGGGGTATACCGCCGTTCCACAAGTGATGACCACAAGTCTCCACTGTCGAGTCCGCCCGCGCTGTGTTGATCAACTACACTTTATCTATTATTATTAATAAGTAATAACATATCGCGAAGATCTATTAATGCAGTTGATTATATTGATATTATTTATATTATAGGTAATACCATTGATTATATAGACAGTCTATTACTACAGTTATTACTTATTACTATCTGATATATAAATAACTGTATAGAAAAGTTGGCCTCAAAAAGCACACTAAAATTTAATACGAAATTCGTAGATTATATCGCACACATTTTATTTGACAATTGATTTGATCAAAGTCCGCTTATAATGATTATCAACTTGGCCATATTATTTAAGTTATAACAAAGATCATTACAACTGTACAGGTAAAACATGTCAACACTTACATCAAAACCATATTATAGGTAAATAATAACTTACGTTTGCGTAAATCTATTGAAAAAAATTATTAAACAACAAAAATCATGATTTTGTATAAATATAGACATTAAGTAAATTGATAATTTCACTAAACCAATATCAACGATTTTTGCTTTAAAACCATTAATAAAAAGTGGGAATTTCAATTGTTGACGTTTTTCCTTCGTCTCTTCGTCCTCGGAGAAATTAATGGTTTATTATACTTAAGATTTGAATGCAATGATATTGCATTAGAATTGCGATTCTGAGCAAAACCTAATAAATTACAATATACTAAACTAATTATTCATTCCAAATTTTTACCTTACTTTATACTACCTATGGTAATACTCAAAAAAAAAATTTCAAGTCTTACGATTAAAACTCAATTAGTTATCACGAAATTTAAAAATTTTAAATAACAGAAATCGTAATTTTACGATTTTTCGCCACTTTTTGGTAGTTTTCCCCTCCCAAGAAGAAAAACTTTTGAGAAATTCAAAAAATGAGATAAATAAAGTAACAACTAGACACAATTTGCAACTGAAAGCATACCATACTTATCGTAATAGGATCATTATTTTTACTCGAAAAAGTGTTTTCATTCATAAAAAAAAACATCTTTGTAAAACCATTACATTCTTCGCTTCGCTCAGAATCTAAAATTAAATTTACATTTAACAATAAATACTAATAACAATATTACACAGTACACGAAATTCTCGATTGTATTATCTTTAGTGTTCAGTGTTCACACTCATACATGGTAATAAAACAGTAAAACAAAAACAATATGATTTGGATTTGGTGTATTTTATACATTTTAATTAAGTGAATACTAATCGTAAATTAAACTTGGGCGGTTATAATCTTCTTATAAAAAATATAAAATGATACAGTTGTCATAATATCGACAATGATGATTAACAGCATTTGATTATTTTTTAATATATTATCAAAATAAAACCAGTCTTGATAACTATATATAATTAGTAGAACCATTGATTTTATAACATACATTTATGTCATAAAATTAATGGTAGAACATACAATGAAATATTGTATGACAGATATTTTACGAACATATTTATTGTTATACAATGTTACAAAATATGCATTAAAATGTAAAAAATGTTTTTAGATATATATATAACAAATATTTATATACATATAAAAGGAATTTTTTTCTTCAAGAAATATCAGTATACGCACCAATGTATCTTCTTAAGACATTCGTATGGAGTATAATGCTGTATGGCAGCGAACCATATACGATTGCCAAAGAGAATCAAAGATAACTATAAGCTTTTGAGATTGTTACGGTCACATTATGCGACCCAAACGGTTGCTCCAATTTTTGCCAACTAGGCATAAATTCTTAACCGCCCGATCCCAGTACGTATGACAAGTGTGGAGACGCAATTTACAACACGAGAATAAATACGGGAGTTGACTTATTACCGTGATTACCACGGACTACATTCCCTACGGTTTCTGCAATATCGACAAATTCCGTACCAATAACAGATAAAAAAAACTAACGAGTCAAAGTTTGGAGGTTAGAGAGAATTTTGACACAGAACCAGTCTCTAGCCAAACTTATACGAATATATCAAGTACTAAACAAGACAAAATAATAAGTTGTAAAGTTAATAATATTAAACCAGAACAATATAAGGAAAAAATACTGACCCAATAATAATTGGTATAATAAATAAACAACAGACAAAATTTATTTTAGACACGGAAGCTACTACTTCAATCGTTTACAAAAATAAGTTACCAGATGGACAATTGATTGAGCCACTTCAAAATGTTACTTTGACAACAGCAAATGGGACTAAATTAGGATTATTAGGTAAAACATATTTACAGGTATTTTTTAATGATGAACAATATGATAAAATGTGCACTGTAGTAATAAATCTACAAGTAGATAGTCTCCTTGGTATAGACTTTTTGGAAGAAAATAGGGTAAATATAAATATAAAAAAATCCCAAATTAAATTTTATAATGGTAATAAGAAATTTAAAATCAATTTTAATAAGAGTGATGCTGATCAAATTCACACACAAACAATATGAGGATTTACAATTTTAAATGAAGATCAAGTAATTGAAAATAATATATTAAAAACTTATATTTTGAAAAATGTTCAAGACGATGGTTATTGCGGTATAAATACACTAGTCGAAATTTTAAATGATAAACGAGTACCAAGCTCTAATGATATAAAACAGTTATTAGGATTATACTTATCGAAACACCCTGTATGGCTTGAAGTGGAAGATATAGCTGCTTTGGCAGATTTTTATAATTTCAATTTAATAATTATTTCTTAGTATGACTATCTAACAGACAGTAAATCTGATGTTATAGTATTTTCCAAGCCAGGTCAGGAATATTTAGTCGTGTTGTTCTCACGAAATCATTGGACACTATTGAAATTTAGACCACACGCAGGTATAAATTTTAAATTCCAAACACTGATTAAAATTACTGATTACGATAATTTAACACATAGAAAGCAGTTTTTGAAGCAACGCATCGAAAATGACAATTTAGCAATAAATAATGTGTGTAATGAAACCCGGGTGGTCGTCGCAGATGAGATAAAATTTGGCGGCGCAATAAAAAACTCAATCAAAATTCAGTCTCATAATGACACCGCAAAAATTAAAATATTGTTAAAAAAATACGATGCTGTATTTTCGAAATCAAAATATGATTTAGGTCTTGCTCGATTACCGCCAATCGAAATGAAATTAATTAAAGTTACTATAATAAATTTGCAAATTTTAAATTAAGCTGTATTGAAAGAAATTAAGTAGAAAAATATACACAAAAATTATTAAAAGCGGGTATTATTGAAAAATTGAGAAGCGCTTATAGCAACCCAATTTTTTTATTAGGTAAAAATTTATCACAAGGAGATAAAAAGGGTTCTATTCCAAAAGAATATCGTATGGTTTTAGACTATCGCAAATTAAATTCAATTATAGATAAGGAAAGTTTTCCGATGCTACTTATCCAAAATATTTATGACTGTTTGGCAGGAAATCAATTTTATCTGTATTAGACGTCTCTTCAGCATTTGACCAACTTGGTTTGGCAAATGGCTGTAGAGTACTAACAGCATTTTCTACACAAATTGGTCATTACTAGTTTACTAGACTTCCTATGGGTTTAAATAATGCACCGGCCTTATATCAGGCTGCAGCATGTAAAATTATGTCAGATTTAAATTATCGATTTAATGTTTGTTATCTTGATAATTGTGTGTCTTTCGGTAAAAATTTTGATGATTATTTATTGTCATTAGAAGTTACGCTACAAAGATATTTAGAATACAATTTAAAACTAAAACCATCGAAATATAGATTTGGAACTTAAAGTATTAGATAATATAATTAATACAAAGGGCATTAGACCAACTGAAGAAGGATTGGATTCTATTAGAAAATTTTTTACGTCAAAAACTATAAAGCAGCTCCGAATTTTTCTCGGATTAGCAAATTATTTTCGATAATTTATACCAAAATTTAGCAACATAGCAAAACCTTTAACCGATTTAACAAAAGGAAAATTTGATAGTAAAAATCAGCTATAATATGGAAAGAGGAGCACGAGAAAGCTTTTCAAGAATTAAAAAATAAATTAACTAATAAGTCAGTGTTGGCACGCTTCGACAAAAATTTAAAAACTATTATAGTAACGGATGGATCAAAAAAGGGATTGGGGGTTATTTTTCAACAAGTAAATAAAAACAATTAAATACACCCTGTTCACTTTGCATCAAAAAAACTTACGAAATCGGAAAATAATTATTCCGCTATGGAATTAGAAGTATTAGCCATAGACTTTGCTTTTACTCATTTTCGACAATATTTACACGGCAGACCAGTAGAGGTCTGGACAGACCATAAAAATTTGACCAGTCTTTTAAAAATAAAAACAGAATCTACTGTTGTTAATAAACTAAGAACTAAATTATTGGGTTATGACATCAATATAGTATATAAAATGGGAATTTTTAATAAAGCAGCAGTTCACTTATCACGTTATCCTATAGATATTAGTGATTTAACACAAAATAATTCTTATAAAAAACAAAAGATTAAGTTTTTAAATACAGTAAAATGCATTAATAATAATATCTTATACGAAGAGTGTTTACAGAAATACAATAATGACGAATATTTAAATTTTCAAATTCTAGATTTTGATAAAGAAACTAGGAATAACGATCAAGAACAAATAAACGTAAATTTAATATAACCAATAAATATTAGAGAAGATCAAACAATGATTATTATTTAAAAAATATTTTAATTGCAATTACAAATCCAGAGCACAGTAATTTAAAATGGATAAATAAATCAAAGAATTATTTATTAAAAAAATAATGATGTATTATATTATAAAATTAATTTTAATAATTGTGTAAAATACGTTTTAGCATTACCGTCGAAATATATACAATTAGTTTTAAATGAAAATCATAAAAATCCGTTAAGTGCACACAAAGGAATAACTAAAACCTACAATAAAATAAAAACTAAGTATTACTGGCATAAATTAGGTAAAGACATAAAGACATATATATTATCTTGCTCCGTTTGTCAAAAACGAAAACCATATAAAATTGCGAAACCACCAAAAATAGGTTTTCATCCATTAAACAAAGGAGAAGTTATGCAAGCAATTATTATCGATTATATGGGACCAATTCCGAGCTCCAGAGGTTATAAATATATATATTAGTTGCAACTGATCGTGTTAGTTAATAATGTGTAGCAAAACCTTTTGCAACTGCTAATGCAAAAAGTACAATAAAATTTCTACTTGATTTTATTTTGAAATTCGGACCTATGAAAATAGTAAGATCAGATAACGGAATATATTTCACGGCTCAATCCGTTATAAAATTATAAGATGTATTACATATAGATAAAAAATTCGGAATTCCATTTAAGCCTACATCTCAAGGACAAGTTGAACGACAAAGTCAAACGTTAATTGATATGATTTCATCATATGTACAAGAAAATAATAAATGGGCAGATTATTTACCACATATAGTTTACGCATACAATAATTCAATTCATCATGTTACTGGGTATACCCCACACTATTTAAAAGTATTTTTGATATTGCTTTAATTCCTCCGAAGGATGTAAATATAATAGTCGAAATTGACAAATTAAAGCACATTAGGAAATCGTTAACTAAAAAATTAGAGACCGCCTCTGAACAGATTAAGCTAAAATTAAAAGCTCCAACAAATACAATTTCTTACTAAAAAGATGACGAAGTCTTAGTGAAAGTAAATGTACGTGAAAATAAATTTTCTAATCGATATGGGGGACCTTATAAAATTATTAAGAAAATTGGACCTTTTAGTTATTTGATAAATATACCGAAACTCGAAAAATTTACAAATTTACCAGTACATATTCACCAGAAAAAACCATATTATAATAGATGAGCACAAACAATTAGGTGTAACACAATAAAGTCCTTTATTATATAAAATGACAAATATATATATAAATAAAAAAATTTTAAAAAAAAATTAACAAGGAGATAATATAAAGACAAACAAAAATACGCGCGAAAATGTTAAATGAGAAAAGAAACTCAACAACGAGAAATTCCATTACGTTGACATTACCGCGATTATACTGAAAGGGAAATAGTATAAATTTGTTTCAATTAACTTTTGTCATATAGAATTCACATTTAAAGGTCGATATATAAAATATAAAAACAAATAAATAAGAATATTTTAAAATAGGTATCTATAGTAGTAATGGTATAGTATGGTGATAATATCTATTATATCTATAATGGGTATAATGATGTGGGAATGTATAAATAATATAGGTAATGTATTCTTATGTGACAAATAATATGTAAAGAAATAATATAAATTTAAGATTACAGGTGTCTCAGCTACTATACACGATTCAATAAGATTAGGACGTATAATCAATGGATATATAATATTATTTTATATTATATTGAAAAATAATAAATGCCGTTTTAATGGCAAATTAAATAATTCATTAATGCATATTTTTTAACTTATTTTTTGTTTTGTATAACATTATTACTATGTTTATAAGATGAAGCCATTGACCTACTAGGGCGCAAGAAAGCCAATCAAGCATATTAATTGTGGGTCATATAGATAATAGTTTTATTATTTGTTTATATATTTTTTTTTCCCGTGTAAGCAATCTGGATCTGAAATTTTCGTTGTGATTTATCAAATGAGAAAAGAAAAAATAATATTAATAATAAATAATTATAATTGTATATGGTATATACGTATGTGTATATGTATATTGAAGAATGCATATTAACTTAATTTAAGATAAATTATGAATAGAAATGGTTTTGGCAACTTTTCCCCATTTTTATTAGGTTAATTTTAATGAATTTTTGATGTTAATAAAACAAAAAAAATAATAAATAAATTAAAATTACAATTAAAATAATATTTGTACGCATGACTTATAATAAATAGTTTTAAATCTGGACACAATTTTTTAAAGCAAGGCCTCATGAAAAAGGAAAAGATAAGCTCCGAGGTTCATCAAGAAACCGACGACAGAGTAGACAGAGGTACAAAAGGGTTGTCAAGAGTTCCATCCCTGCAACAATTCAATAACTCAAGAAAACAGTGGTCACTGAAATAGCCAGGGGCCATGCATAAAAATAGTGTTGTTCTTTTTCTTATTTTCTTTTAACTAAATATATAAGATTACATATTGTTATCAGGAATTGTGTAATTTTTTTTTTTTTTTACTATTATTAATATTCTCGCTTTTCATTTATATCTAACAATACTATTAATGTCAAACTGTTTGATAGTTAAGTTATTAAAGGCCTGGGGTCAGGCCTTACAAGAGGGGAAGCAACTGTTACGGTCACAGTTATATAAAATGACAAATATATATAAATAAAAAAATTTTAAAAAAAAATTAACAAGGAGATAATATAAAGACAAACAAAAATACGCGCGAAAATGTTAAATGAGAAAAGAAACTCAACAACGAGAAATTCCATTACGTTGACATTACTGCGATTATACTGAAAGGGAAATAGTATAAATTTGTTTTAATTAACTTTTGTCATATAGAATTCACATTTAAAGGTCGATATATAAAATATAAAATATAAAAACAAATAAATAAGAATATTTTAAAATAGGTATCTATAGTAGTAATAATATGGTGATAATATCTATGATATCTATAATGGGTATAATGATGTGGGAATGTATAAATAATATAGGTAATAATATAGGGGAGACGCAATATACAACATGAGAATAATATAAACAAATAAATACGGGAGTCGACTTATTATCATGATTGCGTGAGGTTTAAATTATAATTTTATACTTAAATTATTCTATATTTTATTTAAATAATTATTATCTGTGCGCGTCGTTTCCGCCTGTCATCCGGATTTACATTGATCAATCGCTTGGATCCAGATATCAGGTGTATAATTTATATATATATATATAATTACATAGGTATTTCAATGTTAAATATATATATTCCATTGTGTTGCTAAATTGAGAGTTTACTTATTTGAACTGAGATTAAATACGAGCCCTGGGAGTCTCTCTGGGGCTATATAAATTAAATAGAGAACTTTAGATTTCCTTGTACAGAGATAGCTTAGCCAACTATATCCTCAGGATTCCACTAGTCAAATCTATCGACGGACTTTTACTAGACAAACAGTACCATTACACGATGTAGTATAAGAGAAGAATGCTTAATATAAATTGGACGGAAATGGTAACAAACGTTGAAGTATTAGAAAATATTTATTAGAGGAAGAACTCTATAGAGTAATACCAAGAAAAACAAAAACGGATAAATTGGACACGTATTGAGACATGGTGGGTTTCTGGCATTAACTATAGAAGGGAAAAACTCAAGGGGAAGACTAATAATGGAGTATATGCAACAAATAATAAAGAACCATGGGTGGTAATTCGTAATTCTTACAAAGAGACAAAGGCAAGTGAAAGGGAAGAGTCGAGAATTGCTACAAACCAACATCAGGAATACAAAAGAGAGAGAGAGAGAGATATATATGTAAAAACATAAATTTGTTAAAATGTCGAAAATATGCAACATAAACTTTTAAATTTTATTTATTGTTATTTATATTTATCGAAGGGTATATCGGGAACAATGTTTTATTATTTATTATACTATACTATTATACTGTATAATCATATGAATATGTATTATTATCGGTAAATAATTATATTACTTACATAGGAATGCTCTATAGTATTGTTGGCAATTCATTACATTTTTTTTGTCTAAAAATATTTTAAATATATAAATATTAATGAAAAAAATTACATGAATGAAAAACAAATATTTTACGTAAGTAATAAACTAAATAATATTATATGCAATTAGAATCAAAATGAATTTTAGAGTAAAATTATTTTTTATATATACAGTGTATCTACAGAGTATATGTATTTTATAATATTGTTATTTGCATAGAATTACTCATTAAATAATAACAAAAATTAAAAATAACCCATTCCAAGTGATCTGTGTAAAGCTGGGCGTTCACTAGGTTGATCGGTCGGCGCGGCGCCGCTCTTCGTTGCTCCAAAAACTATTCGAAGTCGGCGCCGCGCTAACCGACCATCATCGGACAATAAGGCGGTCGGATTTTCTCACATTCGTCTCTTGTCGGGTATTTTCGGAGTCATATTGTGACTCGTGTTTAGGTTTTCATTCAAAGTTGAACGTACTGAATATTTATTGTTTAAATAATATTAATACAATTAATATAAATTTATATGGTAAGTTGAAAATTAATTACACTAAGCATAAAATACCTCTTTATAAAAATTAATTTTTATAGGCCTACTTATTAATATTTATATTTACCTAAATGACTAAATTATCTAATAAAAACTAGAATTTGTGTAAAAGTATATTTTTTATTTACTTTATTTTTATTATATTTTGAAGGTTAGAACATTCCGGAACATTCCGGCGGCGGTCATACAGTACATGGTGCGACTGCTCTAGAATATTCGCGGGCGCTTACCACAAATATATTAAATATGTATAGATAAAAAAAAATATAAGCATTGATATAAAATGTAATTGATAATTTTATAACAAAATAGTTCAAATCATATTAAACATATGTACTCGTATCACGCAGCGCGTCCCTGAGACGCGTCGCACTGCGCTTATTTGGACGGAAGTCACTCATAAAGTCCGCGCCGCGCCGCACCGACCGACCGACCTAGTGGACGCCCAGCTTAAGACACTTAGTGTTACGGGTTTAGCAAACACGGGGCCCCGAGCTATGGCGTAGAGAAATTGGTGTTGTCATCACCCAGTATAATTTTTGGATGCTGCAATAGCTATCACTCTGGCCTTAAGTGGCTACGGTGATCTAGTTCTCCAGGTTGGGGGTTACTGCGATGGGCCAACCCCTACCTAGTGGAAAAATTTCTTGGTTATGAATCCACCAAAAAATAAGATTCAGATCTGGACTGATAAAATAGATAAACAACGGGAACTAGGAAAAGGAATGAAATTAGGATCATGGAACGTTAGAACTTTAAGCGCATTGGGTATCCGGGTGCATTACAATATGTCGTAGATAGAGTTTAATCATATAAAATACAATTATTAACACGGTTAATAAACATGGAAATATCAAAAGAGTTTGTGATTAGTAGTACTTATTCTCTCGTAAGAATAAACACAAGCACACATAGATATCTCTGAATGAATTATGTTAATAATTAATGAATTAACCAAAATCAAATAGATCATGTAATGATAAGTAAAAAATATATGAGTGGTATAAGTAACATAAGGAGTTACAGAGGTGTAGATGCGGATAACAAACACTATTTGATAATAGCTAATTTCAGGTCAAGACTTTCATCGAAATGGAAACGATCATTAAAAATAGACAACTCGTAATTCAATATTGAAAAATTAAGAAACCAAGACATAGCAAAATAGTACGAAAAACTAATACAGAATGAGATAAAAAACAACAATAAGAAGAATACGATACCGAATAAAACAAATCATAACAGACTGCGCCTCAACGGTTATTGGAAATGCACCTAAAAGGAAAGGATGGTTTAAATATAAGTGCCGATAAGCAATAAAGAAACGAATGAACATAGAAATAAGGTGTTATTAAATCCATCTGAAAAAAATAGAATCACATATGAAAATTGTGGAGTGGAATAGAGCAATACAATATGTACTATTTTCAAGAAGGGACATACAATGTTATTGTCAAATTTTAGAGGTATATCACTTTAGACACAGGATATAAAACATTTATAATACTGTTACTGAAACGAATTAGCCCATATGCAACAGAGATTGTGGGGCAATACCAGTGTGGATTTAGAAAAGGAAAATCAACTGTCGACCATATCTATACCATCAGACAACTTACGGAAAGGTACTACGAATATAATAAGGATCTTCACTTTGTATTCATAGACTTCAAACAAGCCTACGATTCTATAATAGAAAAAAGTTATAGAATGTATTAAACATAATGTTATGATAGTTGTGTAGTTGCGTGAAACACAAATTATCTGATGTTACTAATTCGTTTTTTATTTTTAGTTTACTCTTATATTAATAGTATAAATAAACTATAGTTGAATTCTATAATAATAGGTTAGACATAGAGCAAGACATAGAGAAATAACACAACAGAGATAAAAGATACATTAACGTAGAACGTGTTACGTGTAGGTTCACTATAAAGGGATAACGCAAAATTTTCACGACCCGTCTTTTTAACATACGGTAGAAAAAACGTGAAATATGATTAAATTCAATCATTATCCTCACCAAAAATAAGTGGCCTTATCTTCAAGTTATATAATATTGTAACTAATTAATATTTCAGATAATATCACTGAACTGAATACATGAAACGTGGATTTCATATAATTCCCGATCAAAAATATGTCTTTCATGTAGAGTCTGCTATTTTGATCCCATAGGTGGTTTATTACCGCATAATCTTTATCATATTAATTTAATTCCATAACATTATTTTCCTTGAAAAATTATAATAACGTCCATTCCAAAAGAGAGCATACCGGCATAGTATAAAGAATGATCATTCTTTATATATTCAACATTCTTCTTCTATCGTTTTTTATACTGTTATATCAGCAGGGATTAAAGTGGGAAAAAATTCCAGGGGAACTAAATTTCTCCATATAGTTCTAAGCGTTCCATATATCATTTTATGTATAATATCTAATGCATATAGTATATGTAATGTATAAACAGTGATTATATAATATACTCATCTCACTTTTAACCCTGAATAATGTTCAAATTTGTAATTTATTTCATAAAAAATTTTTAATCACAAATAACACTACATTTTTAAGAATAACTAATGTTTTATACAAATTTAATATTTTGAAATAAAATTTTTTTTCTCATAATATTAAGTTGTAAGTAGTGGTTGTCTTTTAAAAAAACTAAAAAATTCATCCAGACAAAAAATATTTGTATTATAAATATGTAAAAATGTGTGATTAGTGCTTTAAATTTCAGATAATTTTTCATCTATTATTTTTTTTTTTTATATTTGTTAGCATTCTTTTGAGCATTTAAATGAGAAATTGTATTTTCTTGTTTTTTTGCGTCATCTAATCTCTTGTGGCAGTCAGCGAAAACGAAATCTGTTTTTCGGAGGAAAATTGCAGAGGAAATTGATTTCCTGTTAAAAGTGTGGTTATGTCGTACTCGGAAACATTCGACGGCAAATTTATTCCGTCGAAGGTGTACGACTTTGTCACACACGACAGATATCCAAGGCAAGTTTATTCCAAAAGCCGTCGATACGGGTATCGGAGAGACAAGTGCGTGTCTCAAACTTGTACGCGAAGGTGGTATGTTCTCTTTTGAACGGGTGTATAAATATTGTTTCTTCCATGCAAATCAAATCAATATGGCCACACTTGGGTAGTGGTATAGTTTAGTAAAACATAACAAAAAACATTTTGACGAACTTGCTCAAGATTTTAGGATTGAAAATAATGAACATGCATTCAAAATTAACATGTTCTATAAAGTTTTGGATGTCGTTTATTTCCAACCGGCAATCGTTTATTCATAACCGTTTTGTAGGAATGAAGTGTGTAATTTATTTAATTTTATGAGCCCTAGTGTATTAATTTCTCTTCCAGAAAAAGATATAATGGAATATTCAAAAAAGATTCAAATAAAATATAGTAACGATTTATCAGCTGAATTTCCCCTACAATTAGTTATGCTAGTTTCAATAACTACTATAAAAGAAGAGTTAGCCAAGTTAAACTTATTAAAAGAATTTATGTAGTTTTTAATAAAACAACCATTAATAACTTCAAGTGTTCCAGAAATAGCAACCGCTTTAATATTATTTTAACATTACTGCAGTTTTCATTATAGAATTACTTAAAATTTTACTGTAAGAAAGTAATCATATATTTCAATATAAACGACTAATCAAGTAAATTGTTTGTAATTTATTTGGTGTTGAATATAGATCAGTTATATCAAAGCATTTATTACATTCTGGTAGGATATATGGATTTAATGCCAAAGTATTTTTTACCATCAAAATAATATTTTTATCTATAGTTTTAATTAGCAATATTTTCTTATCAATAACTAGAGATCTAAAATATTGTTTAGTTAACTAAATAATTTAAAAAACACTTTCTGATGCAAGTTTAAGTCCACCACGATTTTTTAAAAAATTTAATTTTTTATATGAATCTGTTGAAAATTTCACAGTCTAGTCAAGTTACAGTCTGTTAAAATTAAATTTTTTTTGTATATAGTAATTTTTCATATAGTATATGTGGTAGTGGTCTTTTTTTCGGTTCTATTCGCGTTCAAAGTATTTGACGCGTTCCATGGATTCAAATCAGAGAATATATCTTATATGGTGTTTATATAATTAATTAATTCGTCAATCAATCTTCCTCATTTAAGAGCTTGTGACAAAATTATTTTTAATTAACTATAGTGTATACAATAAAATCTACTTACTAACGTCATCTTGAATGTTAAACTTCAGAAACGCTTAAAATCATTTTGGAAGAAAATAAAAATATTTATTAATACATGTGATAAAAACATTTTATTTATTTAATATTATAATTGCGTTGTGTTGTGTTTATTTCTTCGGTCACCTATATCTACGTTTCACAATAACCTGCTGCTGACTATCAATTATTTAGACAATTAACCATGTATGCTCCTCATATCTTTAGTCATTAGAGTCTGTTTCTTATAGTGTAGTTTATTTATACGTGTTGAATTTGTATTTATAAAAAAACAGGAAAATCGATTCCGGAAATTACTCCTTGTAAAAAAAAAACATAATTATAAAACCAATATTTTACTCGCTTCGCTCAGAATATAAAATATAGGGTATGTCCAATGGAAAATTATTGTTTACTATGCAAATTATATTTTTCCTTTATTTATACATAATATAAAATTTTAATATTTTAAAAATAAAACAATAGCCATATCCATCATTTTTTTATAAGTTTAAGTCACAATAAAAATAATACTATATATAGTACCTAATATGGTTATCAAATATACCTACTGCTTTTTAATATATCAGTATAAAAATTGTAAATAACTAAACTAAATCACTAATGATTTCGTGGGGAAGGGTTAGATTAGGTAAACATATATATATTTACATTGTAACTCCTTTCGGTGTGTAGAAGAAACGCACATCTTCTGCCATACCACTAAAGATTAAATCAAGATGATGAGTTAACGATAAAATCTTACATACAATTGTATAATATGACTTTACAATTATTTAATTCATATTAAATTAATAAATCCATTAATAATAAAATACCATATAGCTTTTAAGGATATTAAGCTAAACAGTAAATATTAATATTTGAAATTCATAAATTTAACCTAAACTATTATGATAAATTTAACACACCAGGCGTATATGTATTTTTCAATATATATAATACAAATTGTTGGTCATCAGAACACTCTGGGTGATCTGTTAAATAGAAAACAGTTTAAAATTTAATATTAGGTAAAGAGTTGGTAAAGTAAATTCAGATAAATATTTAAATTGGTATGTTAATCAGACTAAAGTTTGTAACCATATTCCTCTAAAATAATTACAACAAAAAATGTTTATTTTAATTAAATATTATTTTAATAATTGAAATATTAATTAAGAAAAATAACTAATATTTTATAATTAAATGACTTTTTGCTGAAATAAAAAATTTAACTTTTTTTGATATTAAAATAAAAATTATAATATAAATGATTTTATCGCAGAATAGTAATCGGCAAAAGAACCGGTAAAAATGTAAAATGCTCACTTCCATTTCCAATGTTTTTAGGCAGTTACATAACGGGCGGAACCGCTACGTGACCATATACAAAATTACAATAATACTTCTATTCGTGAAACGATATAATAACACCATGTATCGGACAGACGTCAGAACGTATTTGAATAAGTTAACGATGGAGGTTTATAAGAAGAAAACAATCAATTTGTTTGTATTTTGTATACAAAGTATACATCATACTTGCAGTGACGCAGCGGAATAACACGTATGAACATTGAACGCATGACGTGTCTGAAATTTTCACAGAATGAAATTATAACATCAACATTTTTAAAACTTATTTACAGATTTAATTATCATATTAGATCATACGTAATACGTAAATCAATATTATTAACATATTATTATATATAATAACTTCACAAATTGTCTTTAATTGTACGTAATTTCGTTTAATTACGTTAAACTATAAGTTGACTTACATCTATATATTTCTACATCATTTAAAATATTAAATTCCCAATCTTCTGTAGGTTGTAGCAGATCAATTGGCGGTAAAACTAAAACATTAAATAAATATAATTTAATGTGTTAGTTAAACAAAATTAAATATATGTTACGTTAGTGAATAAAGGAGAAAGTTCATAAGATACCAAAAAAAATTTTTTAGATCAGAGTAATCGATAGATCATACTGTTTATTAGTGAGAAAAAAAAATATAACTACTAAGTAGAAGTTCCTTTAATCAAAGCGATAAAGAAAATATACATTTTTTAAAAAAATTGTTTACGTACTAAATTTTTCATTTCTAGTAGAATACGAGAATTGAATAATTGTTAGTAATGCAATCGATATATATATTAACACTTTATACTTAAATAAGGTTACAGTCATTTTTGTGACTTTTTGAAGAATGGGTTTACTAATTTGAAAATTATATTACTGATTCAGTACTTTACTACCTTAACAACAATCGAACAATGTATATTAAATAACACAACGCATTTTTTTTGGTATGTAGTCTGTAGAATAACACGTATGAATTTTGAATGTATGACGTGTCTGCAATATTTACAGAATGAGATTCTAACATAAAATTTTATAAAACCACTTTGCAGAAAGCAGACTTTTTATCATATCGGTTCATACGTAAGTTTATACTATTTAACATATTATATTATTTTAAACTTATACCTAAACTATAAACGACACAAAACCGGTGGTTATTTGTGAACCAAGTTGTAAAGTTCTACATTTCTGGAAAATTTGTTATCATAAAATAATGAAATTCGAGTTAATAAAAAGTAAAATTTTATTTTTTTTTTAAAAAAAAAAAAAAATGTTAAAATTCATAATAAATAATCAAAATTCAATAATTGAATACTAAATAAAAAAATGAAAAATAATTTTATTTATCAATGAACTCGTTTCAGTTTAAATTTTGAAGGTCCAAGACACGTGTTAAAGGACATAGTTACAATGTTGACATTCAAAAATTTAAGGTCAAATTTAATATTTATTTTATAAAATTTTAAAACTCAAAGTAAATATATGAAATTTAATGATTTGATGAAGTCTAATTAAAATTAAAATATATATATAAACATATATGTATAATATATTATTTTTTTTACCGAGGAACAATTTTTTAGGACAAATTTTACCAATCAAAATCACGTGCTGACATTCAAAACTTTAATATTATTATGTATTATGTATTTATTAATGTATATTAATATTAAATAAATACATAAAAATTATATTTATTATTTCTGAAATATTTTTATTTATCTAATTTTTTTGAAACTTTTAACAAAATTTATAGCACCTTCTATTATTAAAATACTATTATCGAAATTTTCTTTAAAATAATGTTCCTCCACAAAAAGAGTTTCGTGTACGCTGAGGGCGTACTCTCAAAAGCCAATCGGTATGTTGTTTTCTAGTTATCAAATAAAATATTTTAACAAAACGAATAAAATATATTTTGTTTGCATTAGTTGGTAGAATTTTTTCGATATCTAATCTTCTAATCATTCTTGGATTCTTATCAATTTTCAGACAACTGTCCCCGACCATTCTCTGTACTAGCGCAGATTATATGAAACTAGTATAATATCATAGAATATGTTTATTGTTTTATAGGTATTCTATGATAATATTAAAATATTTAATCCATAACAAATTGAGTAATAAAATTAAGTAACTTAAAATTTAAATTAACTATGATTAATTAAATGAGATCTGTAAACATAATAATTAATATTTATAACCGTACGACTATTTCACTTTTAATTACGTAAACTTTCGTCTATTCATAAAGACTTGTTGATTGATTATATAAAGTATAAATGACACATTGATACAGTCAAGACATCAAGTTTAAACAGTGTTTTTGTGAATATCAATTTTAATGAAGAAATAATCATTATGGCTAACAAAGGTATGTCAAAAATATAATAAAATTAAAATTAAAATGCTAAAAATCTGTGTTATTTTTAAAATTAGTTAATTTTGATATTTAATTTAAATATATAATATATATTGTATGTTATAATGAATGTTTTATAGATTAAATTAGTTTAGTCATCAAATTAACAAATTGATACAAATTATTATATTAACTTTTAAATAATGTGAAAACACTTTTAGGAGGTCCGGAAACTGAAGAGCAAACTCGATTAAGATTTCAAGTAGAACTTGAATTTGTCCAATGCTTGGCCAATCCAAACTATTTAAACTGTAAGTTTTTGTTTTTAAAATAAATATATTTACCTATATATCATGAAATATTTCTAATTCAGTTTTAGCTCAACGTGGTTACTTCAAAGATCAATCTTTTATTAATTATTTAAAATATTTATTGTATTGGAAGGAACCAGATTACGCAAAATTCATTAAGTAAGCATAATAACATTTGTATATAAAAAAAGTAAGAAAGTAGGAAAGGCTGATTGTGGACGTTCCTCCTTCGTCCCTTCGGTCCTCGGAGATATTAGTGGTTTATTATAATTATTAAGATTTGAATGCAATGATATTGCATTAGAAAATACAATTCTGAGCGAATTTCAATATATTGCAATATATTATACTCATAATCCATTCCAAATTTACCATGAATGTAAATTACATATGTAAATATACAAAATGAATTTCAAATCCCTACGAACAATATTTAAGGAGTTATCATTTCATGATAAAAATTATCATTCACGATTTTCAAAATATTTTGTAAATAGATTAAATAGTACCAATAAAAGATAAAGATTAAAGATACCCATAATTTAAAAACAAAAAGTTCTATTTTTATGTGACGTCTTTTTATTATAAAATAAATATATGTAATATTATAATTTGTTACCTCCTTTATAATAATAAAAAAGTATTCTATAATTTTTATTTTTCACAGAAATATTACAATTAGTTAATAAATCTGAGATACTCTGTATTTTATTGTATTTATTGAAATTAAATTTAAGTTTAAATCAAAAATTGCAGGTAATATTAAATATTTTTGGAAAATATTCAAAACTCTATATTTGTCTAAAAAACAAAGCAATCCTTTCAAAAACGTAAATATTACCTATATTAGTACTCTAAAAAATTTTCAAGTTCCTACGATCAAAACTCAATTAATAATCAAAAAATTTAAACAACAGTAACCGTAATTTTAATAATTCAAAAAATGAGCTAAATAAAGTATCAACTAGATGAAATTCGGTATGGAAAGGGTACCCTATTTGTGTTAATTAGACCATTATTTCTACCCGTAAAAAGGTTTTCATACATCAGAAAAAAAAATAATAATGCCTATAAAAATTGCTGATTTTCCACTTTTCAAGGAAAAACATTTGAACAAACCTCCCCTAAAGTATTTTGCTTTTTTTAGTTTTCATAACATGTGTCATTATAAATTATATTTACTAGGCTTGAGTCCTTCTTACTAAAAAATCCTAGTAACATTTATGGGTCAAAGCCTCTACACTCAGCATTTGAAAATAATAATTCACTATTGAATTAATGAAACAAAATATATAAATAGACATATTTTAAAAATAACAAAAATGTAACCTAGAGTTGAATGTTATAGTGCAGTGGCAGCTCTTGTACAGGGGCAATGGGGCGATTGCCCCCTTTCTAAAATTGTCATAAATGACTTTTTAACAAATTTTATATTGATTTAAATATTAAAAATTATCTACATTATTATAAATGTGCATAATACAATTTTGAAAAACAAAAATATTTTTCTGTTATATAATATTAAAAAAACATTTTTATTAGTTTAAAATGGTCAATTTAAAAATATACTATTATGCAAGGAAATCAAGCCGATAACAAATTGATATCGAAAATAATTGTGATCTGAATGCAACTAACGTGGTAATAAATAACTAAATAATTATATGGGTGACAGCAAGGTCGGAACGATTTGAATATTTGCCCATCATAATCATGAACAAATTACAAAATTAAAAGAAGGAAAAATACAGCCGCCAGGGCGATACAAATAGTCGTCCGATTAACATGCCATATGCGCAACGATACTATTCAATACCTACACAATGTGTTTTTATTTATTTAAAATTTTAGACTTTAGTAATAATTCAAAATACTTGAAATTGATACATAATTGTATTCTATAATTTTAGAAATTAGTAATTTCAAATCGCCCTCCCACTTTTAAGGCCTACGAGCTGCCAATGTCATAAGTGTCATAACCTTATGTTCTATCTTTGTTTATCTAACGTGGAATTGAGCAAAATCACAGAATTTAAATTGTGATGTTTAGGTTGAATTTGAGAGTATAAATATCTATTAACAATTTAAAGAGAAGCATAATTTGTAGGGATTGCCATTTTATAAAATATCATCTAGCAAAGAAGTTATGGTATATTCAATTTTTGTTTGTTTACAGGTATCCAATGTGTTTGTACTTTTTAGACCTTTTACAGCATGAGTCATTTAGAAAAGAAATAGCTACTGCAATTTGTTCTAAATTTATTGATGAACAGTTATTATTAATATGGCAACATTACACTAGACGGAGGACAAAAATGATTCATACCGCATATGAACACAATATGAACATAATGAATAAAACTAATTCATTGAATATTGGACAAACACAAATTAATGGTACAAATGGTATAACGCCAGCTTCTATGCCCATTCCTAAAGTTATGCCCCCTTAATTATTTATTTTAAAAACTATTATATTTTTCCTTACATGAAACGTTCATTGCCTATAATATTGTTTATGTGAATAATACAGTCAAATTGTAATCATAAGTTGTTTATCTGAAAATAAAATATAATAGTAATTAATATTTTTTGTATTCACAATATTTACATATTTTAACTTTAACTTAAGTTGTTATTTTTGGCACATAATTGTATAATTAATTATATTAGAAAATTAATATATTGAATATACTTGCACTTTAGTTAACATAGATAAGTATATAATATAATATAATGTCAAAATAAAATTATAAATAATTTACATACTGTAACGATAACAATATTATACCCGACGCGTAATTTTATGTCTTCTCAGCAATTTACAAAATATAGGCTAAACATGGGTGAACAGAGTATGACACATAATGAGTCGAGTTTTTGCAATCTAAACGTTTTAGTTATACGTATTTTTGTGTTTTGTTTAAATTAAATTATTAGTGAAGTCAAGCTCGTCTCGTACTACCTTTCACCTATGTTCTATAATAAACTACCCTCCAAGAATAGGGTTACTCAGGTGATAGTGTATTTGTTTATTGATAATATTATTTAATATATTGGTTTTGTTTTCGTTACCAAAATTGTTGTTTGTGTCTGTGAAAGCAGGACATTTTTTAGGTCATTTCTAGGACCTGTTAAATATAAATAAGAAACCTTTGTTTTATATCGGTTAAACGACCCGGTTCAAAAGACCAGTTAGTGTAGTAGAAAATAGTCAGCCGACTGCTCCTTAACTGGATAGGATTTGATAAATTACATTGACGAACACTGTAGAACTTTAAAGAACGAGGATATAGCATTGCAATACCATAACCAAAATTATTCTGTATTATTTAAATGATTTATGAAAAACCAACATACAACTTGGTCAGAGAAAATGATTAAATGTAACTTACTGTAAATCATTCGTATTATGTATGAAAAAAAAATTAGAAAAACCAAAGATACTAAGACATACCATGAACATACCCAAAGACCAATTAAGTCAATGAACACATAATATGTATTTCCAGTTTGAGTTACTACTGGTCTATATAACAGCATGAGATAATTATTATGTACTAGCATACAGTTTGAAAGAACACTAGTAATTGAGCCATTCCCCTGTGACAGTAATTCTGTGCATTAATAGATCACCGTTAGATTAGGTCTCCGGACTAACAGTAAAAGGTGCACCTCATTCATGTTAACAGCAACAGCTTGAAACAATCTGGTAACCAAACATAAACTCGGCAATTGTTTTATTTTTCATGCGTTTAAATTTTTTAACAGTGACAACTGTGTAACTGGGTAACGAAAGATAATGTTGTTGATGGTTTTCAACAGCGGTATAGTGAAGAGTACATGGCACGTACTTAAATTTTTAAATATATGCCTGTACCTAAATAAAAATAAAAAATATACATGTACCCACTTTTTCAGTTTTAAGCAATTCAAATTTAATATTATGAAGATAAAGAAAAAATTTAAATGTTTCCTATTTTGTGACTATAAACTTTGTATCAATGCTGCCATAGTGATATTCACGAGAGACCACAGATATATAATATAAACTTTATACTCTATATCTGTGCGGGAGACACAAAATTCGTTTTTCCCCGTCATTGTTCTGTTTCTACTTCGCAACAGTTAATTAACACAATGCACATGGTCGACCCATCTTATCTTTCAATTATTATTATATAGTAAATACTTATTATAATATGCGAATATGATCGTCGATCGTTGTCGATAATGATAAATATTAATATGTTATATACTATTGGTGTATGCATAATGCATTTGTTTTTTTTTTTTTTGTAGTAAGCCAAAGGGATTTTTTTATGAAGTGGTGGGTTGAATTTTCCTTACATGTAAACATATTGTCATTTGGGCGTGTACCCATACATTTTTTAGGACTATATCACTGGTTGACAAGCTGTTTAGCGTCATTAAAACTCTCACCTGTTAGTACTATTGTACCTACTAATTAATAGCATAAATCTTAAAGATATTTTAAGGATATAAATATTGTATTCAGTAGATACCTAGGTGTGTTATTATGATATACATTTTTTGGATTTAAATAGGCAATTTTGAATAACATAATTAACCTATATATACATATGCTAAATAAAAGTATTTTTGTACATTTTTTTTTTTTCAAAATATTATCACTCATTTTGTGTTATCCTTTTTTATAATTACAATATATAAAATATTACTGTTTAATCTATTTACAAATATTTTGAAAATCCTGACTGACAATTTTTATACAGGATATGCACACGTAATGTGTCACTATTTCATGGTACCTATATTATATAGGTATTATTTATTAATGTTAATCTGTATTCTGGGTATTATTTCTGTCATTAATAAAATTATAACTTTAAAGTTACAACTAATTTCTTTCATATTTCTATATATTATCAATAGTAAGTTTAAATTTATTATAATAACAATATCACATTGCAATAGTCAATAATACAAAAATAATAACTGATAATTATTTCATAAATTCGAAAATAATATAAAAGAATTAAAAGCCAAAAGGTATATACTATAATACTATGTATACTATATACTATGTATATAGTATAATATATTTTATATTAACGATATTTAAATTAAAAATTGAGGGGTGCTAAGTACCCCCTAGCACCCCCGTATATGCGCCAATGTATAACTCTTTAAACATTAAGGGTGTGATGTTATCTTGCATATTATTTTAAATTCTCTTAAAAAATTCCATGAAGTGCAGAACACTTTTCTTAGTGTCTATTATAAGGTTTCCCTGATCGTCCTTTATTATTGACGATCTTGCTTTATAACCTTGTTTATTAATTTTATATAATTGCATTTCTCAAAAAATAATTTCCGATTCCTTTTGTATATTTCAATATTCTCTATCAATTTATTTTCAGTTAATCTTTAACTGTCTTAATATTTTACTTGCTTGGGATATTGTATTTTGATAGGCATGTATGTTCTTCTGTGTAGCGTTTTGTAACATGTTAATCCTGCATAAGTTGCGCTCCCTGATTACTTCGTGACATTCTGTATTAAACCACTTGTTATTTTCTTCAATCTCAATCCTCAACTTGTAAGTTTTCTGCGGCTTCATTCAATGTTTCTTTGATCTTTACACACGCTTCTTCAATGTCATTCTGTGGCACACTTTCTCTATTAAGTATGTCAGCCATTTTAATTTGGTATGCTTCGACTTCTGCTGGGTTCTTTATCGGCAATGAATTTCCTAGTTCTTGGCTCATGTTGGGTTTTCTTCCTCCAGCTCACTGACAACTTTGGCACAAGATTCATGATTACTAGATATTTATCGGAATCCCTGTAACTTCTTACATTGGTTATGCATGTTTTATGTCTTCTAGTAATTATAACGTGGTCAATTTGATTCTTAGTTTTTGCATCCGGAGATATCTATGTATGCTTAAAAATATCTTTTCTTGGGAAAAACGTGCTACTTACTACAAGGTCCTTTGATGTTGCAAAATTTATTACTCTCTTGCAATTATTATTTGATATTAAGTGCAAGCTTTCTAGTCCTATTATAGGTCTATACAAAGGCTTTCATCTGATTTGGGCGTTGAAATCCCCCATTAGTATTTTTATGCAGTTTTTAGGTTGGGTGTTATATATTCATTCTAGTTTTTCGTAGAATTCACATTTGATGTTGTTTCCTTTCTCAGTTGGAGAATAGCAGGGTCTAATTTGAATCCTATAAAAAACTAAAGATTGTTTGACATATTTTGAAAATTGCTTCGATAAAGACCTAGAACAAATGTCCAGAAATATTGTGTTTTTTACAGAATTAAAATCGGACCAGTCAAAAGCTCACAATTTTTTGTTATTATAAATAAAGGTTATTATTATATTATTATGTGATAATCAGTATTTCAACCGTTAGGTTGTATACAAATTTTATGTCACTCCTCGAAATTATCTTAATGCATCCTAATATACATATAGTTTTTTATCACAAAATATTGAATAGCTAGCGCCAACTTTAGTCAGCTACACAGATAAAATAAACTGATAAAGGAAAGTCGGCTAACTTGAAATTTTACACACATGAAATAATTTAGTTTATAATTTTATATTTATTATATGTGTATTTTTTTAATAGTTATTTAGCATTTAAATATTTTCAGTTTTGTATTGTTTATTGAAATTATATTATGAACAAAGAATATATTATTAATGATTCAGTCACAACTTTGGCAATTGCCATTGCAAATCACCGACAATTGCCTAATGAAAGTTATGTGTCTGCTTGTGTGGATAAAGTTAATCAGGTTTTTAAACCTCAATGGATAAAACATCATGTAATACTAAATAATTTCGCTGAATTAAAAATTAATATAACTTATTTAATTATTAATATATAGTGTTCATTTGTGGATAATAATATATGTTTCTAAGTTTTATTACAATTTATTATTTTTCATGATAAGTATAATATTGTCTGAAAGTTATATTGTTGAACAGGATGATATTTTATGTTTATTTGAAGTATGCCATGAGATTAATCCAGAAGATATTAATCTAATAGCTAAATGTTCTAAATTGCTTATCAAAGTGTTACCGAAACTTAATTCTAGTAATGAAAATATTTTAAAAAATACAATTTGTTGGATATTATCATGCATTTTATTCTCAACAAACCACGAACTTAATTTAGAACAAATCAACAAAATTTTAAATTTTTATATTTGCACTATTCAAACATATGGGAACCTAAACATTAACAATAGTATAGTAAGTAATTATTTCTAATTATATTTTGTTCAAAATATGTTATAACAACAAAAATATATCTTAATAACCTAATTACATATTTTAATTTTGTTATTATAAATACATTCTATTTATGCAGAATAATTGTTATAGATCATTTCTGAAGTGATGGGTTCATTACAACCATTATTACAACAAATACAAAATAAATTTGATGATCCACAAATAAATACAAGAATACTTACTTATATAAAGTTCCTAGATGCTACTGTGGTTGTCTTAAAAGATTATGAATGTATCAGTACTGTGGGAATAAACATGATTACTTTTATGGAAAAGTCTATACATCAAAATAATAATAATATGCAGTTATACGAACAAGAAGTAATTATTTAAAAATCAATTGTATGCATATTCTCAGTTATTTGTCCTTCCTTCAATGCCTTTCTATTTCTCTCAATAATTCTTCATACTTTAATTTTTAATTTTTTGTGTTTTTATTCTTCAATAATGTTTTAGACTTGAATTACTTTGCAATAAGAAATAATATTTGTTTCCATCTGTTATTTTATATAATGCCTTTTATCTATTCCTAAGTATTTAAAATGTTGTATAAAAATGTATGACATTTATTTTTCAAATCTAGGAGATTCTCTATTGTTTCTTTGTATATATTCTGTCTCAGCTATCGCGATAATGTTAATATTACTTTAATTACTCTCAGTTATTTTTGATCAATATTTAACTAGGTTATTGATTAAAAGTCTTGAAAGTTTCATTAGTTGAAATATGAAACATTTTATTCAGGTAGAAAAGGTATATTATTGAGTGATATGAGCTTACATAGTTACATGTGCAGTTTATAGATTTTAATTCATTTACTTTGATTCTTCATATTATGTTGAAAGTATGTCAAGGAGTCTTTGGATCAGTTTAGAGATTATATCAGGAATAGGAATAAGAGAAAGACAAGCTTTGTCATCAGTGATGTATAGGGATAGTTGGTTAACCAGAGATTAAATAATAGTTTTGATAGTATTTCTTATTTTCTTACTTTACTTTTAACTGTATCTATAAACTGTTTCAAATTTAATTCAAAATTAGTGTAAATTGTTCTGCATAAAAAATTCAGTAATTATTGTGTCTTCTGCAGGTGCTTTTCCTTCATTAACTACACTTGATAACAATATATACTTCCTAAATTGACCACTCTTTTACTGTAATATTATTAGTGTGGGCTGTTACCACTTATTTCTGATATCCGATATTCCGATATATATTGTAGATATAAAACTGATAACCGATTCGATATTTTTCCTAGTTTCCATAAACCGATATATATATATATATATAAAAAACAAATATCCAATAATATATAAACCGATAAATTTTAGTATAGGTGTTAGGTTATCTTATATTATAATTTTTTTATTTTATTTTAATATAGATTCAAAAATGGAAAGTAATTTACTAAAATAAAAAAATAACAAACATTACTCTAGATAATCTATTAATTAATAATTATGTAAAAAATAATGAAAATAATTTTAGTTTAGTAATTAATGTATTATAAAATATATAAAATATTAAACATGTCAATACATTAAATACAAATTTAATATGACGCATTATATCGGGTTTATTTTTGGTTCTGAAAAAAAAACCGATATTTGATATATTGATATTACAATATTGGCCGATATTAATATCAGTCATCGGTATCATCTCAGACCTAAATATTAGGTTACATATACATTAGGTCACATTAGGTTAAATATTACTAAATTTGAAGACTTCTAGTTTTTTATATTTATCTAGAAAGGTTGCAGAACAATATGAGTGTTATACAAATTTATTTCATAATAGGTATTATGATATTATATTTGACATTTTACTTTGTATATTTGAGTAAAATAAAAAAAATATTATTTTAAATAAGCCCCACTTACCTCTGTTAACGTTGAATGGTCTTTCTCAACATGTATAACATTGTTATCAGACAATGGACACTCGTTTCTATTTGAAAATATAAATAAATATTTAGTTGTTCAATGCAATGTTAAAGGTAAAAATAATTAGCTACATATTATAAACCCAAACTATTAGTAGTTTTATATATATATATATGAAGAAGAGAATAAAAAGAAGACATTTTATTAATTATCAAATACATTTTTCAAAATATAATTTTTATTTTGAATTAAATAATGACCTTTTTTAAAATTATATATTAAACTTATATTTCTTGTTTTTAAGTAAATTAATAGGTACATATTTTGATTTATATTAGAAGTCTTCAGTCTTAATTATTACATGTCTTTTCATAATCATACTTGTAATTTGTAAGACTATAAGGTCTATTAACCCTAATTATTTTGCTATTTCTTCCTTATCTAATATATATTTATTTATTGAAATATGTAAAATATTAATGGCTCCTTGGCTATTTTCATTTATCATTGACAAGAAGTAGGTAATCAGAAATGTATTTATACATACACACATACATATATATATATATATATTTGTTCAAAGTTAAATAATATAATAAAACAATTTTAATATACAGTATTTTTTTTCTTGTTACTACAAGAATTTATACTATACTTAAATTAATAATAAACATATAATAATATACACATTTTTAATTATTTCAATATGACTATTATTGAAGGTTTTGAAATACACATTACAAATTTTGCTACAACTTATTGATAATTCTAAATTATGGACCAATGAAAATTTCAACAAACTGTTACCAATCATTTTAGTTTATTTGAGATATGGTTTAATTTTTAATCCACACAAATTTCTCAATGATTTGCAACCATCTCCTATTGTTCAATGGGAACACCTTTCAAAACTTGATTTAGCACCTACAGTAAGTGCAATAAAAATATTTCAGAGTCTTACACTACCTACTAATTAATATATTATATATTAACTAACTTTTAGATTAATATGACATATAAACATCGTCAAAAAAAAAAGATAATTACAGAATCCAAAAATAAAGTACCTAAATTAGTTACTTTTTCAGTAGACGATGAAGTATTAATAAATATAAGAGATACAGATTTTTCTGAGGATGAACCTTGCTGTGCGTCTAATGTGAAAGAAAAAATAATTTTAAATATACGATTATTAGCTGCACAAATAATGAAAAAAATGTTCACTGTATGTATGGTTATTACATTTTACACATGTTAATTAATTAATGTGGTTATTTAATTTCAGATTGTCGAGAAAAAAATATTATTGGGGTATCTTTATTCAATCATTGATGGTCCAATGAGTATTCAAAATTGTTTAATTCCTGATGTTGAAAATTCTGTTCGAGAACCTTCCTCCAAAGTACGTGCAACTATTATAACTGCTATCACAACTATTTTTAATGGGTCAAAAATATATTTTTCACAAGCCCAATACAGGTAATTAATATTTAGTTACATCTGTGTTTAATTTTATAAAATGGTTTATATTAATTTTAGGGAAAAAAAAGGTGCATTTACCACATGGTCTGAAACTCTTGCTAATTATATAATTACTGTACATAATACATTATTAAAAGATTTTAGTATGGAAACGCTTAGTGTCCGTCTTGTACTTTTACACTGTTTTTCCACTATGATTATTAACACATCATATACCAGGTTGAATAAGAATCTTCTTAAATCAGTATTAGATACTATTCTTGTTTACACTAAATGTGAACCTTGTGGTTAGTAATGTGAATTAATTATTTGTATTTTAACACTGAATAAAGAATTTATTTATACTTGATTGATTTGATATATTTAAGGTTTAATTTATAATTATTTATTTTTAGAAAATTATTTAAGAATAGGAGTATTTCGTTGTCTGTCATCTGTTTTTAATTCAAAACTTCCAGACTTCGAAAAAGAATTTCTAATAGAAAAAAGAACAGAAATTGTTAATTTATGTTTATATTTATTTAAAGTAAGTTAGTATTATAATTAAAAATAGTTAACATCTATAAAAAAAAATAAATCATTGTAAAGTTATACCAATAAATTATTGTATTTTTTCTTCTGTCAATTTTTAATTTTTTATACAAATTGCTGTTATAGACTTAATTGAATTCTAATAATTTTGTTACTCTTACTTATATTAATTTATTATTAAATTTTGAAATTATCCAATTGTAGGAGACCAAGTTATTTCTAGATAGTGACCAAGACAATACACAAATTATTGTAAGACGTCAGTGTTGGCAAATACTAAACGGTTACTGTAATCATTATCATGGGCTGATTGAAAATAGAATGTTAATTAATATTGCAATTGAGGATATGAAATATACTAAACAAACATTGTTACGTAAAAATATTCTGCTTTGCTTAAAACAAATGTCTGCGGTATCAGGTGAATATATATATATATATTATATATTAAATGTTAATTATAGTTTTCAGAAATTAGGCATTAGCTACTATATCCAGAGATGTTCCCATTAATTTCTATGAGAATATACTAAGTTAATAAGTGCCATAATATAAAAATACAATTGAGGAAGTGAGGGGTTTATCCAATAATAATAAATTAAATTCCAAATATTTAATTTATAAATTTTTACATTTCCTATCTGCTATTTACCTATTTACCGGCATCTATTTCTGTCCATGTTAATAATAGGCAATCATGATACAGGTAGAGGTTACCATCGGCATCTAATACTGTATCGGATTGGTTAAAAATGTCTATCATGCAATTTAATTTTAAGGGCTTATTCTATGTAACTTTTTTATTTTGCTCGTTGAATACACCAACTTCCCCTACTTATTATTAATTTTAATATATTATCAAAAAATATAAATATTTATATAATCTATAACTTCTTTGAATTTATAATTTCATTCTAAAAAAAAAGTTTAAAAAAGGCCTATCTAGATAGGGTTTACCATGTGATCGCACATTTACACCACAGGCCAGTCCGACACTGGTCAAGTACACTGGAAAGAGGGGTCTGCAGGGCTAAAGTCTCTCATAAAATTATTAAATCGGGGTCCAGCTCGTAATAAATTATTGGATTGAAAATACAATTTTAAACCATTGATAGGTTCAGCCCCCATGTAATTTTCAAAACCTGGCACTTTTACAGGTCATCAAACACAACTAATAATTAGTATATAAATATTTATTTTCTCTATCCGAATTTCTGGAAACTTTGAGAGTGCATATACTCTACTATAGTGCGTGAAGTATATATTTTATGGAAACACTACTGATGATATCTTATTGATGTTTAAATAAATTCTTTTTTTTTTCTACTAAGAATAAATAATGTCTTGTGTTTTTGTCTTTATAATTTTAATATACTAGACAATGTAATTAATCATAGGAGTATTTACAGAGTGAGGAGGAAGAGGTTCGACCGGGTTTAAAAAACATGACTAAAAAAAAAATGTAATTAATTTTATTATATTAAAGAGAAAGGAGAACCTTCATGAACAAAAATAATCCAAACCTCCTTTATAAATTCCTAAATACACTGACCAATATTAATATTTTCATATAAAGTAACAAAAATTTTACTTAATTAGTGGGTGAAAACTTAAATATTATTTTATTTAATATATTTAAAAAACTCTATTTACCTATTATTAATTCAATTAATGAAAGCTTTAGATAACTAGTTATTTACAAATATATGAAATAAGCACCATTAATCTATATATTTTTTTAAACATTTTAAACAAAATTACAAAATAATATTTAAAATTACAATTCATATCATTTTCATTGACTCAATTAAAATTATTTTATTTATAAGTTTTGTTTATATTTCTGAAGTGAAAAAAATATTACTTTTTTTTTTAAATCAAATCAATTTTTTAATAATTAACTATTATCTTATAAATATATTAGTTGAGATTTGTATATAATGATTAAAAAATGTTCAAATAATTTTTAATATTCAGTATTTTGTCAATTTTTTTTTCTGGTATCATTAATTGAATATAAAACAGGGATTAATTTAGATTAATACTCTCATTTCTCTGTATAAATTCATAAAATTTTTAAGATCCTACAAACTATTTTATATTTTTAATGCTGAAAAAAATGTCTTCACCTAAAACATAATTCACTTTTTTCATTATAGAAGAAAATTACAAATCAGCTAAATTAGAAAAATGGAAGTTAATATTTCGAAAATTAATACCACAATTATTCAAGGAAAAAGATCCACAAATTTTACCTATTCTTATTGAAAGTTTATCTACAATTGGATCAGATATATTTAATGAACTTGAAGTATTTTGTATATTTATTTTTTAAAATTAATTATTGATTTAAAATTCAAACAAATTAACTATGAACTTATCTAACAGGAAGAATTAATTAATTCATACTGTGATGAATTGCATACATTTGTTACCTGTACAGACCAAAATATTCAATCATCTGCTATAGCAACATTAGGTACATTGATAAAATATGAAAAGATGTCAAATGTAAGAATTCATTGTTATATTTTAATTGTCTAAAAATAATTTCTTTAGTAATTTGTTTATAATTTAGAATCCAATCTATATCAAACACACCATAGATTGTTTGCTTTATGTATCATCTATAAATAAAGTGAATTTAATTCAGGAAAAGTTTGCATATGCTTTAAATTGTTTATCTGAAATTTTAGTAGAAAATTGGTTAGTATTAATAACATGTCAATCAAATATGAGTTTTAAAAACTTTAAAATTTTAGGAATCTTTATGAAGTAGAAGAAGTTAAATTATTATGTTTGGTCAAAGCTGCACTTTCTACACTTGATCGTAAACCGGTAATTTTATAAAATTATTTTATTTAATTATATATATATATATATATTCGCTTGTTTGCTACAACAACGAAATAACACAAAAATTATAATTTTTGAGTTGTTAGCAAATAATAATTTAGGTGTTTTTCTTTATACTGCAAGAACAACATAAGTGAATATATGAAAATTAGCTGTTAGATGGCAGTTGTAACGTTATTGTGTTATCATTGGTTTTATTTCAATATTTTCTTATTTCACTTAGATATTTTTTGTGTTATGTCGTTGTTGTAGCAAATAAGCGATAATATATTATTATTATTATAAAATTCTCTAATATGTAGTGTAGGGCTTGTGGTACCAGAGCATTAGGTCTTTTACTATCATTAATTGATCATACTGATGTAACAGAACAACAATTTGTACCTTTATTTTGTGAAGTTATAGAAACTTTAATTAATATTGCAAATGGAAAGGATAGTATGAAAGTAAGATGATAATAATTATTCAGAAAATCTATATTTTTTAATATTAAATTAACAAATTTAATTTTAGAATCGATGGAACAGTTGTAATTCTTTAGGTGTTCTCTATCAAACTAAATCTATTCAAATGTTACCAGAAGCTGTAAAAGTAAGTGTACAGATTATATTTGTGATTCATATAATGGATATAGATAAAGGTAAATCCACAGTAAGCTAAACTAAAAAAAAAAGTGGGAAAAGCCGATTGTGGACGTTTCTCCTTCCTCCTCGGAGAAATTATTGGTTTATTATAATTATTAAGATTTGAATGCAATGATATTGCATTAAAAAATACGATTCTGAGCGAATCTCAATATATTGCAATATATTATACTGATAATCCATTCCAAAATTTACCACGAATGTAAATTACATATGTAAATATGCAAAATTAATTTGAAATCCCTACGATCAATATTCAAGGAGTTATCATTTCATGATAAAAATTGTTAGTCATGATTTTCAAAATATTTTGTAAATAGCTTAAATAGCATATGAGTAGGCTTCTATAAACATTTCATACCTTTAAACCAAAAAATGCAGGTAATATTAAACATTTTTTGGAAAAAGTCTAAGGTCTATATTTAGCTAAAAAAAAAAAAAAAACCAATCTGTTTCAAAATTTTACTAAACGTAAATATTATCTATATTAGGATTCAAAAAATTTTCAAATTCTTACGATAAAAACTCAATTAATAATAAAAAAATTAAAAATAATGGAAACCGCACTTTTACCAGTTTTTTGCTTCTCAAGGAAAAACTTTTGGGAAATTAAAAAAATGAGCTAAATAAAGTACCAACTAGATAAAATTCGATGTAGAAAATGTACCCTATTTGTGGTAATCGGACCATTATTTCTACCCGAAAAAAGGTTTTCATATATTAGAAAAAAAAAATATAATAAAAAGCCTATAAAAAAAAATTTTCAGTCACGGATTTTCAAAATGTTTTGTAAAAAGATTAAGTAGATTATTATTAGGCTTCTGTAAAATTTACAAATCGATAAACCCAAAATTGTAGGTAATATTAATTTTTTTTGTAGAAAAATTTAAAGTTATATATTTAAAATTTACCAATTCCTTCCAAAATTTTACCACACTTGTATATTACTAATGTTGGTACTCAAAAAAAATTTCAAGTCCCTACGAACAAAACTCAATTTTTTATCACGAAATAAAAAATAAAAAATGACGAATATCATAAGTTTGCCGATTTTTTGGTAGTTTTTCTTCTCCTAAGGACAAACTTTGGACAAATTTGAAAAATGAGCTGTATAAAGTACCTAGAGGACACGATTTACTACCAAAAGCATACCCAACTTGTGATAATCGGACAATTATTTCTATCCAAAAAAATGTTTTCATACATAGAAAAAAAAAAACATCTTTGTAGAAACAATACATTCCTTGCTCCGCTCAGAATCTAAAATATGTTTGATTGTATCAATTTATGACACTTAGTTATATTGTCAATTATATTATTTCTATTAAGTTTCATCAACTAACCTATGAAGGGTATATATTTAAAAAACCTAATTAAAAAAAAAAAATAGGTGGGTGGATTGTTTAGGTAACAAATAGGTTATTTATTTGTATTTGTTTCTGCATTTATTAATAGTCTTAAAAAATATACTTGCGAACAAAATAAGCAAAACATTGTTATCTAAAAAATTTAATTGGATGGCTGGATAAGTTACTTGTAAGATTTGTGATTTAAGGAAATAACGACTTTGTGCTACTACTGATATCAATCATTTATAGTTTATAACAGTAAATATGAAATGATAATTAAAATATTTAAATAAATTTTGTAGCCATATGTTTTGAGCTTTTCTTTTAAAGTCTTAAAATTGAAAATTCCCCATAAGTAAATTTTTTCACTGCTATTTAATAATAATACATTATTACATTTTAAATTTATTCAATCTTTGTTTATTCAGCTACATTACTTTTAACAAATTGATAGTGAATGAAAATTAAATTAATACAGTTTAAGCATGACTACCTAATGAAAACCATTACAATGTAATTCATTGCTTCATAATAATAATATTTTCCATTATTACCCAAATATATGAATTTAATTATTGATTAATATAATTAAAAATTCATATAATCACATTATTTTTATCCATAATGAATTAATGACATTTAATTCGACACTCTTAAAGTAATATTAACACATTTAAATTTATTTTCAGAACAATGTGTTTAATACATTATCTACTTTAATTATAAACTGCTCTAACTTTAAGGTTAGACAAGTAGCATGTTCATCTTTAACATTTAATCGCCGAGAACTTTATGGTAATAATTACATGAAAATGTGGCATAGACTGTTAGATGCTTTTGAAAACGCTCAAAATTTACCTCACATTTGTGAACATAAACATCAACAAAAACTTATAAACCAGGTTTGTGTATTGTAAACTTTTATTTATATTAATATAATGATTAATATTTATTAAATAATTAATTTTATCTAATTCATTCTAGCTTTGTGTATCATTTTGCAATTTATGTCGTCTACTAGAACCAGTTGACATTAGTAATTTAATATATTTGTTTGACTCACGAATACATGTTATACAAATAGAGATGAAGAAATTTTGCAATTTAATTGACATTCCTAATTATTCTGAAATATTAGCAAGCACCCATAAACATTTGCATAATTTATTGAAGACCAAACAACTCACATCTAAACAACTTGAGATTGTTAACAACTTATTGAATATATTTTATGACCGTTAAATCATCAATCTAGTTACTATATATTAAATTATTCAATTTTGTTCCACAATACAGTACTACGTATATTATATTGTGATACCTTCATTGTATCTTACACATTTTTACAAAACTTACTAATCAATATCGTTTTCAATAGACTGTTAAGTACATATATTAATTTTATTTATAAATGAAACGTAAACTGTATGCAAACCAATTTTAATTAGGAAAGGAAAAAACAGTAAAACATATTTTAAATAAATATTTAAAAAAAAATCAATTTATTAAAAAAACATACAAAACTAACACAAGAACAATATTACTTTGCAATAATCACACAAAAATCACTATACCAGACTTTATAATAATTATTATTAATAAAGTTAATATCTAGTCACAATCTTATTTAGAAAAAAAAAAATATAAAGCACCTGATTGTATCCTATGCATTAAATAATAACTTGAGAATAATGAAATTATTAAGACTGTTTTTAATAATAATAAAATGTACTATACCCTGAAATATTGTAATTTTATGTAATCAAATATTGGTATAAAGAAAAATCATTGGGAATATTGAAAATGAATAGTCTATACTCTATCCACTAAGAGAACACAACCAAAATTTGTCTGTGTCAAATTTGTCAAAATTGCTATGTACTCCCACCACTAAACCAGCCAGATATACACAGTGGACACCGTTTGATGGCTGTAAGGCTGTATGGCCGGTGTTGTGGAAATTACTACTAATTGTTGCAAAGTGGGAAAGTTTTACTTCAAGACAGTAGAACTAGTTTATTATCGTGTGTGAGCGAGTTGCGTTCTCTCGGTACATAGAGGGTATAGCACTAATTATTAAAATATACTATTTATACAATTCAGAATATCAATCATATTATTCAGCAATTCAGCATTATTATATACTTGCTTGGAATATATTGTAGACTATTATTATTATAATTATTATTCATTTTTATATTATACTAATGTCTTTTTTTAATTATTAAAATTAATATTATATTATGTTTTCCTGAAAAATAATATTAACAAAAACAATACAAAATTATTTGTAAAAATAGCAAAACATATTGAATATAATTGGTTAATAATTGTAACATTTTTAAGTTAAATACTAGTATATATTTATCTATGAAAAATTAAAATCTTTTTCATAAAAAATACAATTATTTTAAATTTAATTTTACTATTAAAGTGTGTCTAGTCTTTTAATTTACAAAGTTGATATGATTGCATATTTAAAAACACATATAACACATTGCTACTATAAATATGCAGGACTTAATTATTTATAAACTAATGTTAGTACATAATAAATATACACATATTATATGATTATGTTTATATTTTAGGGGCATGAAATAATATTATAGTATTCGATAATTTTTATATCAATTATAATATTATTATAATATATAATATAGATGAACATAGGCAAAGAAATGATTTGGGCCAAGTAGTATATGACAGAGAATAAAATCATTTGTGTAATTAAGTAAAAATTAATATATAATTATTTTTTTAGAAAGCTAAAGTAATAAAGACTTTAACCCAGTATAATAGTACAAGAGTATTTTGACCTCATATTAATAAGATAATGAAAGTATATTATACATATAACTTAATTCACACAATAAATCATTAATAAATAGCTATTCTTGTGCATTAGAATAAAATAAAATAAATGCATGGCAGCATGAAAATAAAGCGTGCAGTCTCATAATTAAGGTTATAAAAACCTTGTTTTAATATGTAAAAATGACTAGTAAATTTTCGTTAGCCAAATTTATAGAAAAAACAACATTACACAACTTACTCATAAAGAAGCATATGAAAATCCAACCTTATACTCTATATATTATCATAAAATAATTATTTTAAAATAAAATAATCCTTATAAATTGTTCAATGGGTAATATGTTTAGTATTTTACATATAACTTTAATTAAGTGATACTATGTAAAATTTTAGATTATTACATTACAAGCAGATAGTGCTATAGCAGTGTTTAATTTTAGAAGATTGATTTTAAATAAAAATATAATAGAATTCAAAAAATGGTAATTTAGAAGTGAGTTAAAAAGCAATACACCCATAGTATTTTTTTTTTTGGAATTGGTTACTTGACAATAAATAGAAGCACCATAAATATGTTGTCTAGAGGTAGTAATTTAAAGCAATAATTTCATCAGTTGAAATATTGTGTGATTTTTCTAATTAAATTTAAACTAAATCATATATTATACATAAATAATTTATCTTAACTACTTTAATATTTATGTTATAATAATAAGCACCCTATAATTTAAAGCACCTTCTTAAATATTATACTATTCCATTAACATTTTTCGAATTTAATAATTTTATAAAATTTTAAATAAATTAATTATCCAGTAATTATAAAGTTTATATATGGGTATACTATTTCCTATACAAAAAGTGCATTTAAAACAATAATCCTGGTAATTAAATTTTAAGGTTGGACTTAATCAAAATTAAATAATAAAGTAGTTATTATTTTCAATAAATATTGGAATAACTCACATAATATAATTCTGAGTTAAAAAGTAGTGTCGGTATATTCAAATCTTTGCTATGTTTCACAGTAACCAGGATTTATAATAATATTAGGTATTAATTCAATACGTTCAACATCATCACTGTCTTCCAAGTCTAATTAAAACAAAATAAAATAATTAATATTAAATACTATTTAGTATGTAGACAAGGTATACTTGATTAGTGAAGCAAATTATTATTTTCAAAACAAAATTAAAAAGAAATGATAAATACAATCATTTAGTTTTAAATTAATAGTATATTGTACTTACTTTTTTCCGATCTATGATCTTTGATAAATAAACAACACAATGCTATCCCAAATATACCAAATGTACTCATGATAACTATTACTGCAAATGCCCATGCTCTGGTATCAAATGTATCAATTCCTTCCAATAGATGTTTTTCTAGTTCTAGTAATGCAACAGTATAATATTAATTTTACACTTTTAAATCTTTATAAAAATAATTATTTATGCATACATATTTTGTCTACAAATTTAGAATCTAATTAATTAAAAATAAAATTATAAATTTCAGTAATTAAGAATAATTTAGTTAATTGTTATTATCTATAAGTCATTTTATAAATTACTGTTCATTATTATTTTAAAATCTATTTTTATGTATGAATATTGGGTATATAAAAATGTGAAAAATAAATTTAAAAAAAGTGAGAAGGCTGATTGTGGACGTTCCTCCTTCGTCTTTCTGGTTCTCAGAGAGATTAGTGGTTTATTATAATTATTAAGATTTGAATGCAATGATATTGCATTAAAAAATACGATTCTGAGCGAATTTCAATATATTGCAATATATTATACTGATAATCCATTCCAAAATTTACCACGAATGTAAATTACATATGTAAATATGCAAAAAAATTTGAAATCCCTACGATCAATATTCAAGGAATTATCATTTCATGATAAAAATTGTTAGTCATGATTTTCAAAAAATTTTGTAAATAGATTAAACAGTATACGAGTAGGCATAAACATTTCATACCTTTAAACCAAAAACTGCAGGTAATATTAAACATTTTTGGAAAAATTTTAAAGCTCTAAATTTAGCCAAAAAATAAACCAATCCGTTTAAAAATTTTACTAAACATAAATATTACCTATATTAGTACTCAAAAAATTTTCAAGTTCCTACGATCAAAACTCAATTAATAATCAAAAAATAAAACTAATTTAAATAACGGAAACCGTAATTTTATCAATTTTCCGCTTCTCAAGGAACTTTTGGGAAATTCAAAAAATGAATTAAAGTACCAACTAGATAAAATTTGGTACGGAAATGGTACCCTATTTGTGGTAATCAGACCATTATTTCTACTCGAAAAAAATGATTTAATATATCAGAAAAAAAAAATAATAAAAAGCTTATAAAAAAAAATTGACAGTCACGATTTTCAAAATATTTTGTTAAAAGATTAAGTAGTATATTATAAGGCTTCTGTAAAATTTACAAATCGATAAACCCAAAATTGTAGGCAATATTAATTTTTTTGTCAAAAAGTTTATAGTTCTAATTTTTAGAGCTTATATTTATTAATTTTTAATAAAAATAAATACATTTACCAGTTTCTGTCATAGTACTTAAAGTTTTAGTAATTAGTTCAGTTGTTATACCATCGCCTATTTCATTGCTGGCCCAAATTTGAACTCTATAAAGTGTATTTGGTTGCAGTAAGTAAATTTCTTTCTGATTCTAATAATAATAAAATAAAATACATTTAATAATTAATGTAATTTTTAATCAAATACATTTATATTACATTATATAAATATTGAGATAGCTACATATTATGGATATTACTGAACACACATAATTTAACACACTTATTGGTTGTTATATAGAAAAATAAAAATAGTATCAAATTAAATATTATTGCCTATTTTTAATGTTAACTTATAAAAAAGATAGGTAACTAATATGGTAGCATAATTATACAAAAATGTATATAATAGATTTATACATATTGTTTTACCTTAAATGGATTTACTTGGATAACTTTCCAATCATCATTCAAAATGCTATCATCTATAATTCTATACCTAATTGTTATATTTATAATAGGAGATCCACCAGTGTTCTGTATTTCACTCCAAGTAATGAGCATTAGTACAGTACTAGGTATAACTTTTACATCTAAAAGGGGTCCAGGCTCACCTAAAATAATTATAATATAATTTAGGTAGTAGGTATATTTTAAAATTAAATTAAATTATTAATATTTATACTTCTTGGTTTTAGTTCAAATTCAGTCAACGGAGCATGATCAACATTGTTATTAGCAACTGCAAGGTCACAGATATAAACACCAGAATCTGATATGTTAAAGGATGATATAAATAAATCTCCATTTTCCATAATTTTAGCTCTACCAGGTAATTCTTTATGATTCATTTTCCACAACACATTAGAGTTTTTTATGTTATTGTTACCACATTTTAATGTAACATTTTCACCAATTGTTGGAAATATTTTTCTATAATTTGTATTTATCCCATTTGTATCTAAAACATTTTAATGCCAATTTATTAATATAAAGGATTTTGTAGTTAGAATTTTAACAATATTAAAAAGTGATCTATCTCTGATATTTTTTTTAATGGTTGTATAAGAAAAATAGTTTATATTATTGAATGTACTTACTTACTAGTAAAATATGCCTATGTAATAGTTGTATGTATGTAAATACATTTATATGATTACTAATAAAAAGCCTCTAAACAAGAGGCATTTTAAAGACATCTCCATTTAAATATTTCGATAAACTAAACTTACCATGTCATGATTTATTTAAAAAAATTTTTGTAATAATAACAAGAAATTTAAAGTAACTACTAATTTACTATTTTGAATAATAACTATATACTATAATAATAAATATTTATTAAATACTTACATGTAAATGAAAAGAGAGATATGATGAAAATATTAAACCAAACAAATTTATTACATTTGTAATAATATATCATATTTAAAAATGCATATTGAAACTATTTTTAACTTTCAAAAAAACAATTTTTTTTATTTGTACTGAATATGAATTCAATATACACTCAAATTATGCTTAACATAATTTTATGACAAAATACATTTATTTTAATGTGTAATATTTTTTTTTGCTATTATTTCAATGAAAACAACAATATGTTATTACAAACAAAATGAAACAAAATTTTTTATATTAATTATATTATTTATTAATTCGATTACTATTCAAGACATCGAGTAGCTGATTTATTAAGTAGCAGATGCCATAGAATATTATCAGAACTAATGTTTACAATTATTCAATAACAGTGTATTAACCGTAGATAATAAATATAAAAACAATATTTGTTATTGTAACTCTTGTATTGATCGATTTTCTTTTAAGAAACAGAATGTCCAAATATCAAAATTTTATAAATATTAAAATAAAAAAACCAGAGAAAATGATCATATCCATTTTTTTTTTATATTAATACATTTTATTGTTTAAAATGTACAATATGTGGTAATGAATTTTAATTTAAATTTTAAATTTATTTTCATTGTTATTTTACAAACATGTTGATAACGATTTGTTGACGTTTGTGATTAGCGCCAATTGTTCCGAAATCGGAACTCATATAATTATTCATTTATTTGATAATTTGATATGTAGTTATTAATTAATAAATAATAATTAATACTTATTATAATCTATTAGATACTACTATACTAGTATTTAAATTTACATTTTTTATTATCCAAAAGTATTTAAATATAATAACAATAACAAACCATATTTATTACATTTTGAAGATTTTTAAGAAAAAAGTATGTTAAACATACTTTAATGTAAATTATCGTAACTTCTTATATTCATCATTTTTGACATATGAATTTAGAAGTGTTTAACAGAGTGAACTGGAAGGTATGAATTATAATATATTACTGTTTTGTGAAGACACATCTATAATATGTTATGCTTAACTATATATTTTAGTTTAGTGGTTATTTTATGATTTAAATTAGTTACATAGTTAATTTTTTCTGTTTAGTATTATATATAGCATTGAGTATGTCGATGATTCTTGATGGTAATAGTTTAATTTACCGGTTTTTAACATTTTATTGCTTTTTACTCATTAGTTATTAGCATAATATTTAACAGTATTTATGAAATTATAACCTTTTTTTAGGAGGGTACTGGAGGACGTTCCGGTATGTATTGTGAATGGGCTTCTCTGAGTTCAGTAGTGCAAAATTGTGGAGAATTTGGACAAAGTGTTTTGAACAAGTTTCCAGCAGGTTCAGGCAAAGAAGTTGTGTTGTCTGTTATTAAACAATTGTCATCAAATTTAGGGATAACACATCCTCCTGAACCAAGTAAACTTATCAAAGATAATGAAGTAACTTGGTGCATGGAAGTAAGTCGATTTATTTACAGTTCAGTAATAGAAAACTATATATCGACTTACTTTTTATTAATTGATTGGTTATATCTATTTCAGGTTATTTGTTATGGTTTGAGTTTATCATTGTCTGAGCATGATACAATTAGAGATTGTGTTCATATATATTGTGATTGGCTTTCAGCATTATATGAAACACCAAAAGTATCAGTTCCAAAACCTGTGTGCAATGACCCAAATTTATATGCTAGAAAAATAATTTCACATTTATATAATTTATTTGTACCTCGAAAAGGAGAAGGTAAATCAATCACTTCTATTTTATTAAGATTTTAAATTAGGTATTTGAATTCAATATTGGGTATGGTTGTGGTACAGTAGATTTAGACATATACTTTTTCAGTGAAGCAAAAAGGAAAAATTATTAAAAGGCATAAGCACTGACCATAAGTAATTTTTAAAAATAAAAAAGTGTTTAAGTTCAATATATTTTTGTCAATTTTTTTATTTTTTCTCTATTTGTGCCACAACACTTAACACAATAACTAATGTTTTATTATCACTAATTGGAAAAAAAAAAATACTTATTTATATTTAATATGAAAATAAATTTACACATTATAATTAGTATAAATATTATATTTGTTTTTTGTTACAAGTCTGGACATTTTTATACTTAAATATTGGTAAGATATGCAAAATTTTGAAAATATTTTAACCGTAATAATAGTTAAAAAATATTATGTTCTAATTTCTATAACAACTTTTTTTATCAATAGATTATTTACTTATTTATTATTTTTAAGGGACTGATACAATAAATCGCCAAGCAGTTTTATGTCATCGTGTTTTAAGAACATTGCATGATTTGTCACGAACATCTAAAATTATTGATCCAGAAACTTGGGAAGCTCTATTATTATTTCTTCTTGCAATAAATGATGCATTGTTAGCTCCACCAACAGTTAAAGGTACTATATAATATTTTTTTTTTAAAAAAATATATTTTATTAGTTAATTAATAACCTGAATTATGATCAGAGGACGTTGGAGAAGAATTATGTGAACGAGTATTAAGCGTTTTAATAGAAGTATGGCTTGTAGCTTGTGTACGATGTTTTCCTTCACCATCATTATGGAAAACATTACGAGAAATGGCAATTACCTGGCGTCATCGTACTGCTTTAATTCATCAATGGAATCGTATAAATTTAGCACTAACTGCCCGTGTACTAACATTTATGTATGGGCCAGATTTTCCACAACTAAAAATACGTTTGTATAATTAATATAAACTATCAATTAAGTTTTTATTTGAAAATATTTATTAATAAAATAATTGTATATTTTAGCTAACGAAGATTGTCATCTAATACCACCTGGAATGTCTAATCATACCATAGCCCAAAGTTGGTATAGACTATTACAAACAATTGGCAATCCTGTTGATCTTAGCCGGCCAACAACAATTAGCCGAACTCCAAAATTTCTTCAAGCAGCACTATCTGATCCAAATCTTAGGCTTGTAGATCCATCTAATCACCCATGTTTAAATGTTTTACCTTACAATTTTTATGTTGCAATACGTGGGATTGCATCACTCGTTGATTCATTTTTAGGCAAGAATTTATTTATTTATTTATACTTAAAAAATTGAAAGCATAAATTTTTTTGTTTCTATAATACACATATTATGTGTAGGACTTGAGTTTTTTTATTATTTTAACATACCAATTGATCTAGTGATGCGAAGACAGATTATAATTTTCATCAGCTCTACTTTAGAATGATTTTCCCACTTTTCCCTTTAATTTTTGATCTTAAAATGTTTAAAAATTAAATATTCAATATTGTATATATTTAAAATTAATTATATTTGTCAAGAAATGGTGGGGATTGGAAATATAGATCATAAGTAGACTTAATTAAAATGGATTAGACTGAATTAATTCAAATATATCTTCAAATTTATTATTGCATTACTAGTTCAAACTGTTCTTTGGAAATAAGAAATAAATAAATACTTATTTTATGTGTCTGTTTTGACAAAAGCATTAAGTCATCTTTACCAAATACTTTTATTTAATTATCATCTTATTCTTGGTGACATGGGCAAGCCAAGGGAAGTGGAGGTTTTGAGAGTAACCCTTCCTTACAAACAACTTATAAAATAATAAATAATCTTACAAGTATATTTACCATTTTTTTTTTAGGCATGCTTGGTGACTTTAATCATTACAAAATTTAATTAAAATAGCACCTATTTAATTTTGTAAATATCAATATATTATAAAATGCACATTTTCTATAATAGGCATTGCTTCTCATCCAACTATTATTTGGGATGATGTATTACCTTGGATTTCTGGAAGTACTTTGGAAAAAAAAGAATCAAGTACAGTAACACATACACCGCCTTCGCAGCGTCGATTGGCTAAAAGTTTTAGCGTTGCACCTTCACTCACCAATAAGGGTATACATAAAATTACAAAATTAATTTTATCTTGATTCTAATCAAGTCACGTGGTTCTTTTTATATATAAATATTGATTATTTATTATATTATTATTTTCTATTTTTGTAAGAAAATAATATTTTAATATTATGATTGGATTTCATACCTAACTTAATCTATCTCTTTCATATATTCTGTATTTCATATTTTTGAAAAAACTGGTTTATGGCATGTTCTTGTATATACATTTTCTATATGAATTGGTTAAAGCTTTCATGGATTAAATTAATATTATTGTTTTTCGCAGAAATTTCCATGTTTTTGTATTCATACTAACGTTTTAAAACCATTACAGGTTTTAAGTTCAGGTTACAAGTTCATAAATAAAAACTTAAAAGATTGGTATTTTCGCAAAAAAACAATAATATAAATCTTGTGTACTCAATTCAAATGTATAAATACATTTTATTATAGTATTTGGAATATATATTTATTTATGTGCAAATTTTAAAGTAATACTATTGTAATTATTTTTATTTTATTACATACCTAATTAATAATTCTAATTGATGTTATTTATGAATTTTGATGTATTAATTATGAATTAATTGTTTTTATATTTGTATTATTTTATATATATATATAAATAATTTTATTGACCAGGTATTCCAAAATCATCTTTAGTTGGTTTAACCAGTAGCCGTATTAGTACTCAACCAAATAAACTTACTTCTTCAAATACTTCTATATCGTCAATAATTTCAGGTAAATGGATATAGTAAATTTATTTATTATTATTAATATAATTATTATGTAATTTAATATAAAACATTTGCTGTCATACTTTTATTAAAAGTTTATTTTTCCATGCCAGTTGTAGCGATAGGAAATAACCTTTTTGTATTCAGCATATTTAGTGAGATATAAAAATTAATCTTTATGAGATAAGCTATTAAGTCACTGTCCACACTAAATTAATATAAATGTACAAAAATAAATTTTTAAATTTTTTTTACCAAGTCCAATATTGTTAAATGCATAATTCACTTAATTTTCCTGTGCTATTCTGGATGAAACTGGTGTATTAATAACTGTTTTATCTTAAAAAATATTGACAAAAACATCATATGTGGCTAGTGTGGAAAGGTAATATAAATTTTGGATTTAATGAAGAACTTTACTATGGCTGAAATTACTTGTTACACAATTTACTATTTTTAATTTTATAATACAATAATTATTATAGTTTTATGAGTTATTTAAAAACAAAATCATGACAATTTAAGTATTTGTGTAGTACATAAAAAAATGTATGAAATATATAGTTAAATTTTTTATAAGTTATTTAGTAAAAGGCAAAACAAAAAAAAAAATTGTATTAAAAAAACATTGGAGTTATATATAAATAATTAAATAAGTTAGACAAATTATATATTTTGTTTTAAATATAGAGCCCAAAATTTTTGCTGAAAATCGACCACGATGCAATAGTATTCTTCATCTCTTTGGTGAATGGTTATTTGAAGCTGCATTAATTGGTGTTGATTTCAATAAACCAAAATCTTCTATTACATGTAAGTTTATTTAAAATTAATTATTATATTAAATATTATTTACACTTGGTTTAGAAGGTTGTAATACAATACATTCAAATAATTTCAGGATATGAGATATAATAACGGTATTATAGAGATATTAATGTTTATAGTAACTGTTAAAATCTAATTGGCACAAAAATATGGTATGTAGTGCAATTAGCATGTATAAGGGTTAATTATTATACATTATTATACATTTTTGAAATAAAACAAATAAAATTGTAAAAATAGACCAATGTTTTTTGGGTCTGAAAAACAGTATTTGTATACATAATTTTATGTATAAATATTGTATGTTTATATTTTAATAGAACAAAATTACTAATTAGGATATTAATGTTGTAATATCTGTTAATATTAAATAAAATATTAATAATAATTAATTTTCTTTTTTATAGCTGATAGTAGCAAAATGTGTAAACGACCAAGTTCAGTAATGTTTGACACAACAAGTATAAGAAGTGGTGGTTCTGGGGGTGGATATAGTAGTATGGGAGGAGGAAGTACTGCATCAGCATCTCAACCAAATTCACTTACTGATAATGCCTCTGACAGTATTGATTCTATAACATCCAGCTCAGCAAATACTCTTCATTTTGATCGTTATACACCTGGACGTGCTGAAGCAATAGGAGCATTATGTAGAATATTTTGTTCCAAGAAAACATTTGAAGAAATTCTGCCAGTTTATTTAGCTAGATTCTATACATCAGTTTATGAAGGACTACACATTAATGAAGTAACAATACAATTATTTGAAATAATATGATACTTGAATTTTTTGTTTTATATATTTAACACGTACTATAGAAAAATTGCACTACTCAAAATTTAAATAATGGCATTTAATTTAAATTTTGATTTTTAAGTCTTATTCCCAAATTAAATTAAAATATTTTTAATGTTCTAGTGAACATTATGGCTTTCTTTTATACAATTATCTTTGATAATAAAATTAAAAGATATTTAAAATTAACTTTGTAATTTTATTGAATGATAATTTTTTAAAAAGTTACGATATTACATTGAGATTATTTCTTACTTGCATTTAGTAAAAAAAATCTTAATTTAAATAAAATGTCACAATTTAAACTTTTTGTAACATTATTAAGTAATAATTATTTATTGATTATACATTATTTGCTATTATATGTATAAAACTAGATATAATACTATATTAAGTCAGTGCGGATTTACAGAGGGTTTATAACTCCCCCACTCTTGGTAGGTAAAATAAAGCTTTTTTAGTAATATAAATTTATTATTTTATGTCTATATTAATAAAGTGTACCTATACATATATGTACACACATATTTAATATCCCCCGGGAGAAAATCCTAGATCCCCACTTGTATAGTTATATTTTTGTAAAATGTATTTAAAATATTTTAGTATAAATAGCGTTTTGACATTTTAATAAGGTACATGAATGTGATGAAATAATTGCAAGCATATTGTTAAATGCTCCTAATCTTTTACGTCTGGATTTGAATGGTATAAATGTACTTATACCATATATAATTGAAACATTAGAACTTGTGTTACCTGAAAGAGATTTAAAATTCAAGTAAATAATTAACTACTTGTTTGTCATATTATTTAAATTGTTTATAATATTGGTTTGTTATGTATAGGTCAAATAGCATTCCTAAAAATGAATTAAGGAGATCAGCAATACACTTATTACTTTCTATGCTTTCTTTACCATTACATTTTAAAGTAATTTTATTATATATTTGTTTAAAAACATATTTTAATAATGCTTTTTCTTTTTTTCTAGGATTTAACTATTAAAGAACTAAATGCATCTAGTAGTAATACAAGAGGACCTATTGTTATGGGAGAACTAAAACCTCGTGTTATGAATCTTCTTATAAATGCCTTGCAATTTGAATCTGATTCTCATAATACTCAAATGCTCTTAGGTATAGTGGGATATTTATTTTATAATAACAAATAATATTTTTTTTTTTTTTTGCTTTTAGGAGGATTATTGTTATGTGTACAAGATTCTGCAATTTTTGAAGAATCTGATAATGATGCAGATTCTGATGTTACAGCAACATCTAATTTACTTTCTTCAGGTATTTTTTTATAATTAATATTGTATTTATTACATATATATTGCACACACTTTAGTATTTGAAATTATTTTATAATATTGCGCTTAATTATTATGTAGTTCGTTATACTCATTAACACAATTTTGTTTTAATATATTAGACTATGAATTATAATTTTTCTTTTTTAATATTATTATTTATGGTTTTTATTATTTTTATTTGCGCTTGTTTGCACAGTGGATACAATGAGTTCATTTAGTTTACCATCCAGCAACCAAGATCATATGACAAGTTTACCTCAGAACAGTGCAAGTAATACTCCAACTCCTGAATCGAGTTTAGATTCAACTGCATTTAATTTTGAACCATTTGACTTCTCAATTTTAAACAAAAGTAATACTTTTAAAAAAAAAATTATATTTCTTTTGCGCTATGTTCATTAGTATTTGTTTATGTTTATTGTATTAATTAATAATTACTATTATTTTTCAATGTAATTACATTAATCATATTTTAATTAAATTTAATTATATAATTTTTAATTATTTTTTGTAAATATATCAACACATAAACATTTATTGAATGTATGAGTTTTATGTATTATGTAATAACATTTATAAAATTAATTTATTACTTAATCTATTAATTACTATATTTATTCTAATATAAATCATGTATTAGCAAATTATTACAAAAAGTTTATAAATAAATTATTTATGACTGTTAAACTTTAAACAATAAATCAATTAATCATGATTTGCCCTTATTTTGAAAAGGGGGTATTTCAAAATTTCTAATATTTTTTTTTTTTTATGTGTTACATACAATTAAAAAGTTTTAAGTTTGATAAATTAGTGAAATTTAGAATGATAATTTTTTAATTTATATAAATTTAATAATTAAAATTAAGTTAACAGTTACCAAGAAAATATTTCCACCTGAAAAAAATTATATCATATGGAATTACTCAGGAACCAAATTTTATAAATTAATACACGTATAACAAGTACCAAGTCTATTCTTGGTAAACTCTAAATTAAATTTATTAACCATATTAGTGTTCACTAGAGTGTACATTTCAATTTATATGTATATTACAAGATTTAGACTAGAAAAATTCATATATCTATATTTAAACAAAATTTATTATATTAATTTAATTTCCTACATATTTCTAATATTATTTCATTATGATAATTATACTAATTAGTAAATAATTAATATGTTTTTATACTTTTAGATTCTGCCCACGCATTATATGTAAGAGCTACATATTTAGTATGCCACAGACTAATTTCCTCATGGAAATCTGATTTGAATATTTCATTAGCAGCTTTAGAATTACTTATGGGTTTAGCTAGAGTTAATATAAAAGAAACAGGTAAAAAACTTGTATTATCAACTTGTGTTATTAATTTGTATTTTTATATTTATTATTTATATCTACTAAATGTTAATTTTATTTAGGCTTTCTTCTTCCTTTAATTTTCCTTTGTCTTCTTTCTTATCTTTGTATCTACAACCCAAACTACTATTGGTTGCCTCAATTTGCTGTATCTTGAATTTGTCAGAAATTGATTATAATTATTCATTTAGAATTGATTCGGAGTTATTATGTTTAGGTTAGGTATATTATTAGGTCTCATACCAATATATACTGATTTTCCGATATATTATATAATCGATTTTCAAGTCAATGACAATATTTAGTACTATTTAATCTTAATTTTATATTTAGTATACTAAATTTTTATTTACATAATTAATGTTTCAAGCAGCAAAAAAATTAACTGGTAATGTATATTGGTTATAAACAATGTCATTAATATTATAATTTATAAATATTAAAAAATAAATACTATTTTGTTTAACTATTTTATTTTTATTTCCAATAAAATAATTAAATATTGTAATTTATTACAAGCATTGTTTTCTTATAATTTTAGACGCATTAGAATGTAAAAGAGCTGTAAAATGGTTATGTGATTATATAACTTACCAGTGTTGGCGTCCACCTCCAGCTCATTCTCGGGATTTGCATTCCACTATTGTTGCTGCATATCAATGTGCTACAGTTTGGGTTGTAGCGCATCCTTATTTATTAGATGACAAAGATTGTTTAAACACTATAATTGAGGTAGTTGAACTCGGTATATCAGGTACTAAATCACATGTAAGTTTTTAACATTTAGCGTTGATAATATGTAAATTTTTTTCATCTATTTTTATGAAAAGTCCTATTTAATATTTAAACATTACTGTGTATAAAAAAAATATATAATATTACTTATTAAGTATGAAGTAGTAACTGTTTTTGTTTCATTAAAAAAATTAAAATATATAATATAGGGAAAACCTCAAGAACTAATTAAAATGAAAGATGAAAAAGAACTTAAACCTGTTTCAATGAGAGTAAGAGATGCTGCTGAATCATTACTAACTATTATATTAGAACAAGTAAAAATAATAAAATAAATAATTATTAAAAAATTTAATTTAGTATTTTTCATAGCTTACACTTTTTTTAGGTTGGGCATTTTCCATCTGTATGTGGTGCAGAAAGTTTATCATGTTTATTGGATGAAATAACATTAATAAAACACTGTAACTCAATTGTTACTAAAAATATTGATTGTAAATCTTATGCTGTATCTAAATTTAGATATTTTGTGTTAGAAAACTCGATAATTTTAGCTTTATTTGAAGAACCTTTAGGCAATAATCAAGGTAGGATGTATTCTGTTTTTATATAATAAATATATTTGAATGCACGTAAGTAAAATTAATAATTGTTATTGATGAATAGATGCTCAGCCAACTTTAACTGTGTTAATTAGAGGATCATTTGGGCGGCAAGCTTGGAATTTACAACTACGACATTTGCCACGACATCGATCTTCATCAACGAAACAATACAATATTTGTCCAGGTCGTCCAGTAGCAATGGAAGAACCAAGTCGACAAAGAAATTCCCGAAAGTCTACTACACATTTTTCAGAAAACATTGACCGAACAACAATGTATAAAATGTATATATTTGTTTTTATAATAATTAAATGGTTTAAGTTTTATGTTAAACCGATTAATTATTATTTATAGAGATAAATCCATACCAAGTTTAGATAGTATAGTGTTTGATGATGATGAACATAACATATTAGCAGATTTAATTGAGAAACAAAAAGAGATGGAAAGTTCTTATACAGAACCCCCACCTAAATCAATTGAAATATTACCACCTCAACCATGTACAGATTATAGTACTGCTAGATTATTCTTATTGCATTTTGGATTTTTGTCTAGACTCGATGATACAAATGTAAAATATAACCTTTAAATATGTATAAATAACTGTTTTAAATATAATTGTACCTATATAATATTTAAATGTTTAGATATCTTCAGTTCCATCTTTAGTTGCTTTGAATATTCAGCATGAAAACTTTGTTAAAGACCTTGAAATTCTTGATAATACTCCATCTCGTACTTGTGATACATGCCATGTATTTTATGTGAAAGATGGTCAAAAAGATTTTAAAGATATTTTAAATAATGTGGTAAATTTCTTTAATTATGTTCCATGTTGTATAATTAATAATAATTAATATTTTTTATTAAATATATTTAGACTTCCAACACCGCAGTTTCTCCTGACTTTTTAGAAATGTTAACTAATCTTGGATGGCCAGTTAATATTAAAGAACATCCTGGATGGACAGGACATGTAGAAACAAGTTGGAATCTACCAGATAATAATCATTCCAAAGACCAAGAGGTTAGTGCCTCTCATGGTGGAAGTTTGTATAATGGTGAAACTAATGTGATATATTGGGCAGATGTTAGTTCTGAAATTGCCTTTGTTGTTCCTACAAATTTGAATGAATATGCAAAATCACAAAAGTCTGAAGGTAGTCTATATCTATTATTTTATTAATATTAAATAAATAGTATATAATCTATTAACTTCCAAATATTCCTTAATGAAATTTTATGTTAAACAGATGATACTTTAAAACATGAATCTAATAGATGTTCAAAACCAGTAACCACAAGAGCTATGTCTATTGAATTTGATTATAAAGGTAAACCAACTCGACCTCATATTGAACCGCCAAAAAAGCGTCCACAATTTATATCAACTACTGTAATGCTAGTTTGGCTAGAAAGTTTTGAAGATAATATACACTTTCCTATAGGTAATTATAATATCATTAATTAATATTACTAAATAGTTATAAATATTATTGAATCATAGTTAGTAAAATTATATAGAAAGTACTGTTTAATTTTGATGATATCATAGATTTTATTATTTAAAGTAGTTGATTATTTAACACATTTTTTATGTAAATGTCAATGTAAATTTTAATATTAATTGTTATTTAATAAATCTTATATGTACTAAAAGATTATGATTATTGGTTAAAGAATTATTTAACATAATTCAAAAGATATCAATTAAAGCTGTAGATTAGTTTTTATGTATTGTATGCGTATTTCATTAGGTAAATAATAAATAAAATATATAAAAATGTATGTATAAATATAATTTGTTTTCAGCTAATCTTTTACCTTATACAAATACTGGTATTGAGCCTTTATCACACGTTAAAGATATTAATGATGTATATATTATATATTTACATGCACTACAAAGCGGATTGCTTAGAGTAAAAATGCAAGGTCCAACTGGAAGGTAAAAGTAAAATTAGTAACTACTAACTAGTAAAAGTTTATGAATTAATTTAACTAATAGGTTATAAATATTCATTAATAAAAAATGTTTTACTTTTGAATATATTAACTAGTATATAATATATTTATTTGTATTCAAGTTTGAATTTTTATTTATATGTATAATATATAAATTGTTACTATATTTTTCTAGAACAAATTTTGCCACTCCACTGATTGATGGTATGGTTATTAGTAAACAAGTAGTTGGCACAATGATCAGACAAACAGCATTGAACATTTGTAGACGTAGAAGATTAGAAAATGATAGGTCAGTTTTATATTACCATTAGTTTAAACATTAAAAATATATAATATGAAAATATTAAAATAAGGAAATAATGTTTACTTGTAGTATTACTACTATGTTGTATCATTATGAAATATAATAATTATGAGTGCAATTTATTTAAATTCTTAATGTACTCGTATGGTATCCATATAGATTATGATTTGTTTTAAATGGTTAAGTTTTAAAATGAGTAGAATACATTTGTATAACCTTAAATATTTAAATGTTTAATTTAACTATTAAAATTTGTTTCAGTTTCCAACCAGGTCATATTCGCAGACGATTAAAAATTCAAGAAATTGTTGGAAAGTACCAAATAAAGATGACTAAACCAGAGTTTTATACATATTTATTTAGTAAAGCTAATTCCATTTAACACAAAAATGTATACTCAATGGCTTGTGCAATATTTCAAAATTGATTTTTAAATATTTTCTTAATACATAAGCTAACTCATAGATTAATATAATGTGTACCTTTATAATTATATAGTTATTTTAATTCCAACATTTGTGATATTTAATAAGTTGTTTTTTATTAAAATTTGTATCAATGTTTTCATTTATTAATCGGTGTCAATTTAAATGTTTTGTTACATTAAATAGAATATCATTCATTATCTAAATTATTTTTTATTGCTCTAAATGTCTTTCTAGACTTCTGAGTTGAAAATATATGATTGACTAATACTATCTTATTTATTTTGTTATTTTATAGAATTTAAATTTGAAGTTTTGTGCAATTTTTCACATCACTAGTTTTAGATTCTGAGTGAAGAGAGGAATGTATTGGTTTTACAATGATGTTTTTTTTTTTATGTCTGAAAGCATGATTTTGAGTAGAAATAATGGCCTGATTACCACGATTAGGGTATACTTTCAGTAGCAAATTACATCTAGTTGGTACTTTATTATGTAATTTTTCGAATTTCTCAACAGTTTTTCCTTGGGAGAAGATAAATGCCAAAAAATGGTGGAAAATCGGCAAAATTATGATTTTCGTTATTTAAAATTTTTTATTTTATAATAACTAATTAGGTTTGATCATAGGGACTTGAAAATTATTTTGAGTATTCACATAGGTGTTCTACATTAGAGAAAGACGTCCAGATGTTATCAAGCGCTAAAGTTCATGGCTAGGTTAGGTTTAGAGTGACTTACTTTAATATTCATCTTCGTATCATTTTTTATTACCTATCGACCTCGTTTTCGGTTTTCCTATCTTATACCCTTTACATTAATTTCGATAACAATTCTCACTGTCTTTGAATTTTGAATTACCTGTCCTTATAATATGCCCAAACTATCACAGCCTATTTTCTCTCATATTTCCCATAATTGATGCTATACTCTTACAGTGGCGTATTTTTTTGGGGGGAATAGCCACTTCCCTTGACTTACTTTTTCTACTGTTATTTTTTGAAAACTGATATAAAATAAATTACTTGGTAAAACTATCTATAAGAATAAGAAATTAAAGAATATAAGAATATCGAAATTGTTAACCTAACACGCATTGTTTATGATGGTAGAGGGGCTGCGTCATATTCAATGAAATATCCCCCACTTAACAAAATCCTAAATATGATGCTACTGCACTATCTGCACTCCTACACTATCTCTATTCACTGCTTATTCTATCTGCTCTAGGCACTCTATACATCCATCTTATAACAATTTCATCTTCGCTACGCTCATCCTCTGTTCCATTTTTATGTTCATTGTCCAACACTCTGATTCATACAATATTGCTGGCGTCTTTTTATCATATATTCATATCTACCTTTCAATCTTATTGGCATCCCCTTGTCACAAAGTATACATAAAACACCCGACGCTTACCCCCGTCCTTCACTTCATCAATCAACACTTTATCCTATTTAACACGTCCTCTTTAGAACCACCATGCATTTGCACTATTTATCTTAAATATTTAAACTAAACTTATTAGTATCATACAGTGTATCATTACTCATTTTAATTATATTTGCCTTACCTATCAATTTCGTGATCTGTTCCTCCAAAATAATAATTACACGATTGCCTCAGTAAGTTATAGCTTGTTTTGACTTTGCGTTTAGTATGAAATATAAAAATGTCCACGATAAACCATTTTAGATAGGTATAATTTATCATTTAAAAAATCTTTACTAGATAGATACTGAATACCTACCTAAAGGATAGTTCATAATTATTCACATGGAACACAAAAAATACTATAATGTGATTGATTTTTTTAAAATAAAATTAAAAATATATTATTTACGTGTATATGTTATAGAATATAGATAAATCAGAATAATGTATTAAAATTACATATATCAAAATAGATATTGTGAAATTGATGTGGCGTGGTAGATGCTTGTAATTCAAATAAGAGTAAAAAAAAAAAAAATTTGAAAATAAAAAGATAAGAAATCAAAGATTACAAGTTTATACAGGAAACTTTTTCCTTTGCCTCGGGTCGTATGATGTCATATAATTCTTCCCGGACACATTTTCCGAACACTCGGATATAATACGTACCGCAGTCAAATCCGACGGACAAAACGACGATGCAAAGATGAGCCGATAAAAAATTGTCGAAACTTCGGTAAGGAAATTTTTCTATCCTGCTGTACAGAGATAGACTTAGCTCTCAGGACACGACGTGTTATTCAGACGGTGAAAAATAAATTGGATCCTCGACGAAACTATAGACAACAGGTCTGTTTTTGAAATTTATTGCTCATGAACGGTTAGGCAGGTAATGAATAATGATATAAATCTTGCAGGCGTCTGATAAATGCTGGCGCATTTTCTCGCGACCGTAATATAGAACACCGTCCACAAATGAAAATATGTGTCGTCTGTCTTTAACCGAATACTTTCAAAAGTTATTTCTTTCTTGGTTTATCGCTTTAAGTACATTTTTTGTACGATAACTTACTAATTTTTACCTTTCACTCGCGGTTAAGTTAGCCTTTAGGTCACGTTAAGACGTTATATTGGTAGGTACTGCTATTATATCTATCTAGTCAGGCACCTATAATAATTTATAGATATACTATACAGTGTCACAGACCACACTGTTGTGTAGGACATTTTTTAGTTTTTACACTTGTACAACTCAACCCTTCATCCAATTTGTATAAGGACAAAACAATATTTCATATTCTTTTTATTTTATTTTATTCTGTCTTTGTAAAAATATTAATTAATTCGAATTATTCAAAAAATTAAACAATCGAAAAAATGTATGAAAAATACTGAAGTTAGTCTTGTATGAGTATCTACCACAGTAAGTTAGATATATCTACAACTCAATAAAAATCTATATTATGGTACCTAATCGCATAACTACCCATATATATGTTTATATTTTTGTCGAGACACATGCCTATAAAAAAAAAAAATCGCCTCACTTGGTCTTACTTAATAATATTTTATAACGAGATATTTTTGATATGTTTGGTTTCCAACAAAGCTTTTACAATATATATAATATGTAGTTTTCACACCTTATATTCTATCGACCATTCCTATTTTATTATTTGTGAATAAACATATATCTAATTTCTTTATTTTATTGTTAATACAATTAATTTCCAATATTACACACTTATTATATTTTTAATTATCAAATACCTACCAATAATATTCAAGTTATATTCTTTTCTTATCTTCCTGTTGGAATATTTTTTCCATTTATGTCGACGTTTAGTATTATTTATTTTATTATTTAACTTTGTTTTTAAATGGTTCTCAATAAATTTAATAATATTTTATAGTTTTAAACTAATTTTTATTAATTTATCATTTATTTTATATTGTCTTAACAATAATAATACATGCACATTTTGTTTTTAAGTAGATTGTCACTCATCGTTATAGTAAATAAAATAAATTATTTAAAATTTTAAAATCCATTATGGATATAATATAATATAATGTTTCTATAATATAAGTATTTACACAAGTTCATACACCTAACCTATGACTTTGAGAGTATGAGTTGTATGTTATATATTACAGTTTATCTATACAATACTAAAACTATAAAATGGATTTCATTTAACAAAAGTTTTCAAAAGAACACTCATTAAAACTACAAAGAACATTAAAAAAAAAGATCTTCATGTTACACGTCGGTAGACGTGAACTCGGTTCTCCAGGTTGTTCAGGGAACAGACACAAATCGAATACCAAAAGTCATTAAATCTGGTTTTACGATTACAAAATATATACACAGTAATATAATATTCCTTTATTTTTTCACATCCTTTCGTAAATACTGAAGTTCAATGTTTATATCCATCCTTAATTTTTATTTGACCATGTAAAATAATAGGTACTTTCTGTAGAAACACAATAGTAAGACTTCATTATGAAAATATCACCGTTACCTATCTTAAAGTTCTATTACATCATTAGATACCTAATGCTATTAAAATCTAAAAATTACACCAATTAAAATTAAACTTATCAGTTTTAATATGTGTTTGGAAACTTACATTTAAAATATTGTTGAAAGTGATAAAGTGATAAAGTTTAGCTTTAAAATGAAAAATGTATTAATTATATTTTCATGGATGATATTTTACACTATTCTAGAATATGACACACCTATATTAATAATAATTATTATACCCATACCCATAGTTTTAGCAATAAGTTAAACGTTTAAATAGTTAACTACAAATTATTATTAAACTGCTGCAGAATACAGACGAATGTCAAATTGATCAAAAAATACTCCTTGTTTTATGATTAATGGCTAAGAAATACAATATTATAATAACTATTGCCTAAGAAATGTTAATATAATTTGTCGTTATTGCGTTACTTCGGATTCCGGAATACCTATACGTCGTGTTTTATTATTTGTGCCATAAATAAGTTAATACGCATATACGCGTGTTATAATAATGTTATACCTAACATATACGGTCACGATTCATGGTTATGACGTATACATATGTTATGGTATATTTCATATAACGTTTACACTTTGAACGCGTTGGTCTTTCGTTTAATATACCGACGACGAAATGTATTTTCAATAATAATTATTACAATAATATATTATTATTACTATATAATGTGTATTATGGCGTTGTAATCGTTAACGTTGGGCGTGTTCGGCGATTCGTACACCAGACGGGAAATTGTCAAGGAAATTGCAACTCGCAGCGGAAAATGGGTTCACGAGGTAGGTCGGAAATGGAAACGTGTTGAATACGTGCGAATATATGTGGGCACAGAGCGGTGTGGAAGACGTTTTGTGCGATCTAACGGAAGAGAAAAAGGCCAGAGGTAGTAGTAAAATACTACTCTATTCACAAAAAAAAAAAAAAATTCTTTTACCGAGAAATCTTTTGTGAATAAAACGAGTTACCGCATACCTTATATAGTATACCCACGTAAAAAAATACTTAAAAAAATATTATCGCTTGCTTTATTCTCACTTTTCGTACGATAAATTAATGCAAATTGTTTATTCGCAGCGGCAGAGAAATTGTAAAGCAACCTATATAATAAAACGTCGATAAAATATCACATGTGGATATATTATTATTATTATCGTATTTCATATACCGAGACAAGTCGAAATATATAGTAGGTACGTAGTGAATTGGAATAAAAGAAATACAAATTTTCTGATAATATTTTTGTAACTAAATTATGTTTTTTAACAGTTTACATTTGGCGCCGATCGTTTACAATTATTTTAATTATTATTATAATCATAATAATATTATTCTTCGTAACAAGCTATAACAATTACGTAGAATAGAGTGAATAGTCGTTTACGTACTATAATTATTTAAATTTAAATATATTTATATACAATCGCATATCTTTTGAGTTTATCATAAGTATATTATATAGATTATATTATAAATTATTAATAAACAACAAGCTAAATTAATAACGTATATTTCATATTAGGTATTCATATTTCAGTAGAATTTCATTATTATTTTATGAGATCCACTGAAAGAAAAACAATTTTGAAAAGCTATAATAAAATAAACAAAATATTTTTATAACTACTTTTAATTTGTGAGCGGAGCTGAGCGAATTGACGTTTTGTCTGATTTGGGTTGTGCCGAATACATTCTTTAGGTATAAAAATGTAAAAGTCTAAATTTAATATAAGAATAAAAAATTTCCAAGGGGAGCAGGACGAAATGACGATATTCTAATTTGGGTTGAGTCGAATATATTCTTTAGGTTTAAAAATGTACAGGTTATGATGATATGAAAAAAAAAAATTGGCTATGGAAACACTTTTAAATGATGACAAGAGAAGGAAAATTATAAGATTTAAAAAAATTTCAAGTCGCACGATATTGGGTCAAAAGTTGGTTAGGAGGACCTGACGATATTACGTTTTCTTGATTTAGATCATAATAACTAAAATCTAGAAATCTAATAAATTTTTTATTTAAATGATTAAATGTTAAAATAAAAAATAAACTTGTAACAAATGAATAAAACAAATGAATACGATAATTATGATGTATTATTATATGTATAGCAGCTGAAGAGTGTTACTTTAGAAAATTAATTATAGTCTTAAAAGTTTTTACTATGTCAAATACGAAGAATATGTTCTTAAAACTTCCTATTTATTAGTTGTAATTAAAATTATCATATTTCGGTATCAGTAAAATAAACCCAAAAAAAAGACTGCAAACTGTTTTGTTGCATAACACCAAAATATGTAGGTACTGTGATAATATTATATTTAGTTTAATAATTAATAACGGCATTAACTCACAGATGAATATTATACATAATATAAATAAATAACACAATATAAATCGAGATATTTATTATTTTAATTAAAAAATAATAATACTCTATCATTTGCGTTACAAAAGACAATATTTATCGTCTGGGAATGATTATTGTTATATTAACATTTATCTACGCATTATGTTATAGGATAAAAATATAGGTTTAAAATTCCTGATAACTAGTGATGTGTAAATTAGTATAAATTATAGTATATTATTATAATTATAATTATATTATTATTAATTATGTATATTATTTATTATAATTATAGTGTATTAGTACCTTATTATAAATTCAGATACGTACATATATGTTACTAGAAAAAAATTGCTGTAAAAAATAATTGTATAATTGTTATAATGTAAACTTGAAGGCTGCAACTATATCTAATAATATATTTATATATTATTTGTTAGATAATTTATTATAAAAATTACATGATGACAATTAACAAATTTTATTCTCAGATTAAATTTAATATAGTGTTTTATATATTTATAATTATTAATTAGCATTGTAAACGAAAATATGTAAGATTAATATATTTATCAAATTCTATAATTGTTATAATAATGAATCCTAATAATAACCTATACATTACATTTATCTATGAAAAATAAATATAATTAATGGATTTCAGCTATAGATAATAAAATATATTATAATATTAGTATATTTTACATAATATAATAATATTTACATAAATGTTATTATTTATTAATAGCTAATATTATAGTTGAAATCGTTCGTGTATAGATTTTATTTGTTGTAAGTTATTCAACGAAATTTATTTACAAATTAAATATCTAACCAACTTCTACATTAATATTTGGAGATCCTTAAAAAAATTTATCTTTAGCAATAATTTAATTAACTTAACATATAAAATATATTTTACTATAGAAATAATAATAATAGACGTAGGTACCTATATATTATGCAAGATTTCAACTATTTATACACATATTAATGAAGTAATACTACTTTGAATAATCTTAATAATAAAATTTTTGATGAATATGTTATATTATATAACATATTTTTTGTGTATATACATAGATAATTAAATCAAATGATAAAGTATGTATAATTCTATATGTTATTCATTTTCCGATTTCTTGAATTTATTTTGTTAGGTACTCCCTCGGGATCTAGAGTTATCGATTCAAATAAATCGTAATCAAGATCTAAATTCGTTATTAGTGTTCTTTATACTTTTGAACTCATATTTTATACTTTAAACCTATGCTTTTAATTTTTAAAAGAGAGCAATACCCGCATTTGTTATCTTTGTCTGCACTCGTAATGTAGAACGTACCTATTCATCGTGTTAGTTAAATCCTTAAAAGCATACCATAAAAATAGAGTTAAATATTTCATAATTCGATACATCCAACGAAAAAGGTAGTAACTAAATTTTTTTCGTTTTTGAGTTACGACTTTTAACACTGCATTCTGATAAAGGATTTTTTTTCTTTATCGACCACGAAAATAATTGTATTTCCATCTATCCCAAAGAGATAATAAAATAATATTAAAATAAAAAATAAAAAAATAGAATAAGAAATTAATTTTGAATTTTATTTTGCTCCTCCTGAACAATTGAAAAAATGGAGTTACTACCTTTTTCGTTGGATGTATCGTATATATAGTAGTAAACTAGGTAGTAACAATTATTTAACTAATATATAATTAAATTTTTGAAAATATTAGTCTTGCCTCAACACTGAGAATTTAGAAAAATATAAAACAAACTGACTAAGTGATATATTACTTAATACAATTACCTAAATATTAAACGCAGTAATTAGGTGTTGGAACACAGTTTACGTTATATTTAATACATTATGTTGTATATTTTAAAACAAAGTAAATTTACTATTAATATATTAAATATAACAACACTTTACCGCTGAAGGTTTATTATTCACAAGTCATATTATTATTATTTAATAAGTAGCGTATTCATAAACTTTATAGCGTAGAATTCATAATCATACTTAATCTTATCAATCTTAATATGGTGTTTAAACTTTATAGTAGATATTGACTTACCAATAGTTGGTTCTCTGAAGTTTGATATGGATGCTATAAATATACCTGAATGTGAGTGTTAAAATTAAATATAATCTTACATCGCACAAAATCCAAAAATAGTTATTTTATAGTTATTCACAGAATACAATAATAACTGAAGACTTATTTGTAGTTAAAGAGAATGAAACCACCTCATCAAAACGATTCCAGAGACAGTTGGGATTATGATGGATGGATTTGGGAACCGCGAATAAGTATCATAAAGTATTTAATGACAATAGTACTAAAAATGACAGAAATCTGTATAACGACGGGACAAAACCAATATGTGTATGACTGTCAAAAGTTTAAAGATATAAATATATAGTACATATTACATAATATATAATATATTATGAATTTAGTACAATATAAATTATTCATAAAACAAAATTATAGATGTGATAGTGTGATAAATATACCTACTAAGTACACATAAGTGTACTTTCAAAGGTATTTATGAAAATTTTATTATTCTGGAATTTTAAATAAAATAACTTGTAATAAATTGAAAGAGAAAATTGAGAACTGTGATTTTTAATAGACATTAATTAACGGTGTACCTACCAAGAAAATATTCTGATATAATTAAAATATTTTTTTTTTTAAATCCTAAGTAAATTTATTAATCTTTAAAAATATTATATTTAACAGTTCTTTTTAAGAATAAATAATTTAAAGTAAAAATAATAAAATTTAATTTGGATGACATAATAAAAAAAATTACTTTGAAAGCAAAAAGAAAAAAATGTTTAAATGTTATTTAAAATATATGTATTTTTAGGTAAACAATTGTGATGTGTGTACAGTGTACACCTACTATAATGTTTGATTAATAATTTGTTACCTGTCATATTATAAAATTTCGATTATTGGTTATTACCTGGTGTGTCTGGTGTGGTTAAAAGGTTCAGTTTTATAAATATATAGCTAATCAAAATAGTATTATGTTTTTAGATAAAAAATAAAGTTTTTCCTTGACACAATGTTGAATAGAAGTTTAGAAAAAATATTAAATATTATAACCATAAAAAATTGAACAGTATTTTTTCTGGTAGGCAGTTCTAAAGATATTCTGACCCCAGAAATAACAAATTGGTCGTGAATGTGTAAAATGAGAGTAGATAAAAATATATTTTTTTTTTCAGGAAGTAAAATTATGTTTACTGTTTGGAATAGATGGAATGCCAAAAAAATTATATAAAAACTCTCAATAATAATAATTAATTATATTGATATGATATTTTGAACATTTATTTTTGAGAATATATTATTAGGTATATTATACTACTATTTTTTTAAAATTGTAAAAATGTTTGCTATTCAAATGGTTAAAAATGTTATATTTAGGTAAATTAATTAGTAAACATTATAATTATTTTTAAAATAAATTAAAAATAAAAACTGAACAAATTACGCTAATGCGTATAAAAGTAGATAAGACATTAAATTTATCTGCATGGTTTTCATTTTAATTCGTTTGTTAAAGTTTTACAAATGTATGTATGTATAGGTAGGTATTATTTTTTATAATTAATAAATAGGTACACGTAAAACATATAAATTCCCATAGTTTAATATTATATTACTTTTATTAATTTTGACACATTATTAACATGTTTATTTTAATTTATATAACAAATTTAAGCATTATCAAGATACATTAAAAAAAAAAAAAAAAAAATACCATAATAGTTAGCTGTTATGCAACTCAATTTAAATTCCATCAATCTTTTCACAGGAAAAAGATAAAAAGTTTCAAGCTATAAAAATAAATAATAACTTATACTAATATAAATCTTATCTATTTTAATGTTGTAATAACACACATTACTTATAATATTTAGGAAGTAGGTAATTTAAAACGTACTTGTCTTTATTTACATGCAACTTCGTAAATATTTACATTATAATAAATTTGCAAGTCAAAATATATATACAATATATAAATTATAATATTGTAATAATACCTATATTATAATTTAATAAATTTATTTTGTCTACAAAAAAGTTTTTGATATTAGATTAAATATTATGTAACATTGTACTAGAATAATCAATGTATATCAATGTAATATCGTCATATTATTTACGTAATACGTATACAAATTTAAATAAGAAAAATAATTTGTAATCTTGAGAAGAAATATAGTTACCTATAGTTATAATTTTAATAATGATTTGGATCAACCATTGATTATATGTAAAGAATATAGGTATATTAAATATTATGATGAACTTGGCGCAATGATCAATAGATATTATTATTAATTTTAAATTGTATATACGATTTTTGTTATTAAAATACAACAATATTATCTTATTTACTTATATTATACGAGTTTAGATTAACTTTAGTTCAGCTAACCTAGGGAACCATATTACGTTCCGTTTAAAATGAGATTGTCTTGTTTTTAGAATTGCGTTCCAGTGTCCTGATTAACTATTATAAATGGAACGCTTTTTATCCCATCGCTTTTTATCAGAGCAAATAGCATTTAATTTCATTTTTTACTTGAAAAAACAGAAAAAAAGTTCCAAATCAATTTTAATTTTGGTAAAACTAACATAGAAATACTAGTATTTATAATAAATTTTATTACCTATGGAAAAATATTTTACTGTAATCATTAATAAAATATGATAAACATTTTGCATTGTTATCTAATATTTGCTATTTTGCTATAATTTGTAGACGATTGAGAGCTAAAAAAACCTTAACCGTTTGAAATAAAAATGAAAAAACTAAGTTTAGTTACGATATTGTTTAAAAAAAGTGATTATATTTTTTATGATTAATTATTGTTTACAAGATTAGGCGACAATATGAAAAATACAAACAAGTACATTTGAAAAAGAGAGTACTCTATCGACTAATAATTCGAAAGTTGATACGGTACACTCTTCGAGTTTTCAAAAAATTACGTCATATTACAATATTTTGTTGAAGCGTGTGAAAAATAACTCGTAGTTACAGAGATTACCTATACAATAATTTATTTACGTAGTACCTATAATTATATTATATTATTATGACATGTCATGTATTATTTAATAGGGATTTTCTATTTATGTATATACCATTTGGTTGTATGGCTTTGGTTTTTATCAGACCCTATTTCTTAATTTTTTTTTTTAAATACAAATTAGTACTATACATTTTTATTGTACTTACATTCAAATTAAACGTGAGGGGTTGATATCTAGGTACTTTTATTCCATATATTTATAATTGGAATGAAGTATTTAGAATTTTTTGTAAAATATGATCGAACGATAACATAATTTTTGTTATTATAGATTATAGATATTTTTATTATTAAAAAATATCAAATAATTATGTAGGTACTCTTTATTGAACAATTTATAACTGAATATAAATTTTTGTATTTACTTATATTTGAAGGAAACACTACTTAAATCCGTAATGCACACTTATTTTTTCAGACTACTCAATTTGTGTCGGGATTCACTAAAAAATAGGGGCTGGTTTTTATTATGCAAACATTAACCTTGCTGAGCAAATCCTGAAGAAAAAATTTATATTTGTTAGCAAACAGAAAATGTGTTTTTGCCTAAGGAATAAGAAACAGTACGTGCTAAATTCGGTATAGGTATGCTGAAAAGAATAAGGCCACAAAACGTCCTCGTAATATTGATTTAGTTTACATCAGAAACATTTCCATCGCTTTCCAAATCGTCGTTTACCTTTTCGATTGGTTTTTGAATCTCACGAGACCGCATTTTACCAACCGAAATAACACTTGTTGGTTAAATTTTCTTTACTTGAAAAAAACTCATTCGCGTTTTAACATTTATGAATTTCTCAATGTTTAAATACAACATACTATATTATGTTGGATTATTTATTAAAAATTAATTTTATAAGTTTTCATTAGTAATATTACTTTCAAACAAAACTATTTATATTTATTGTCACGTAAATACATATTTTACATTTAAAAAGTGTAGTATTATACTCATATAGTAAAATGTGATTTAATTTTAAACAGTTTTCACACAAAGATATAAACAAATTCATTCTATTTATAGCATGTATTGTAGTAAAATTGGTTAAATTTATATCTAAAATTACATTGTTTTGAGATAATTTTGTTAATTTGTCACAATTATATTTATATCAAGTTTCTGAATATTTTAAAACTTGTGGTTACAAAGTGTTACTTGGTTAAAATAGGTACTGTGAGAATGGGTAAAGTGGCCATTCACTGATGGTTTCTAAGTGTCTACATGATTTCAACAATGGTTTTATGAGAACAAAATCTCAATAATATTATTACACTCCAGACGGTATTAATGTATTATACTTTTAATCGACTTTCAACGAGTGATTTCATTTTTTTTTTTTAGATTTGACTTTACGAGCTACGAGTACCTAACCTAACCTATATAATGTATTATTTTTATTTGGTATAATAGGTATTATAAAAGATATTTGAAAATATTACGAATTTAATTATGAAAACAAACTTGTTTTTATGTGATATTTCTATTTTCAATATTTGTAAATAATCGAATAAAATCATTATAATAATTGCAAACCATAGTTTGTTCAAGTCTTTGAGTCTTGAATGTCGTATTTCAATTATTTTTCGATTTTTTCTAGCAAAAAAAAAAAAAAAAATTGGAAACATTATTTATTGTCTTTTTTTATTTTGGAAGTAATACGAATCTTGTGTTTATTTTATAACTTATTTGGGTTTTCACATAAAGGCAATTTCTTGAAAATATTATTCTGCGATAAAGATGGTTTTTAGATTTTTCGTCAATAATTTTAAGTTTAGTTCGCTAAGGCAATTCCAATTTTAATAAGTAATGATTGTCGATATTCATCCTTCTTCTATGTTTGGATTACAAATAAGAACAATAAACGACATTTATTTTTGTTTTAAAGTTATTTTGGATAATTTATTTATTTTTATATGTATATATTCAATAATTTTGGTGTACATTTATAGTTATATAAAAACGAAGATATTTAGGTACTTAATATAAAAACTAACAAAATTAATTAAAATGTATACGAGTTGATTTTATTATATTCAATTATATATTTGCCATTAAAAAATCTATTATTGCATTATATTATATGCGCTAAGATTATAATTTAACATTATTATTATTTTTAAATAATGTTAATTAAATTCATTTATTCACATTTTCTTTAGTCTTCACATATAAATCTACATATTGAAATATTATTTTTTAATTGTAATCCTTACATTTATCATAACTACAGTGTATACAAAAACAAGACTTTATTATATTGCGAAACAACACGTATCTTCTAAACTTAATGGTTTGCTAGCTTAGTATTATAAACAAGCCGCTTTAAATTTAATTATTTTTTTAAGACAATAAATAGTAATAATTTAAGTCACTTGAATTTTTTATTGGTATATTTTTTGTAATAAAAATAGTATATTTGATCGATAATTAATATTTCTTTACTTCGTATAGAATACATATGAAACTCGTAGATATGATAAATAATTATATAATATTATAGATCTTACTAAATTGTCTTTGTTGTGGAATTATAATATTATCACAGAAAGAGTGGAATGGATAATTTCAGTAAAATGTTATATCACATCATGTTTTTCATAAGAGACGAAAGATCAGAAATTTTACGTTGTAAAGAATATTATTAAAATGTATTATATACTTGGGCGCAATTAAATGTGCTAGTGGATGCTCAGCACCCCCAAACAATTTTTTAGCACCCTCAAATATGTTTTTACAAATTCCTAGTGTATAGAGATGTATAAAGGTCTTGGAACGTTTCCCAATTTTAGCACATTATATTAGTGAATTTGAAGACGACGTGTGGACGACCGATTGGAAAACGGAAACGGACCACACAAAAATGTAAAGGCGTTAAAAAAAAATTGAAAAAAATTAAAAATTAAAAATTCTTCTGGGAAATTAGCATTATCCAGTTATTAAACGGCGATGGAATATTTTGGCATCCCCGACAACCCCGCGGGAGACTACGACGACGATTGTTTTAACCTACCCGCACCTAGTCCCGTGGT